>VZTT01030931.1:78138-115601 GCA_013400855.1 Buphagus erythrorhynchus | reverse complement strand
AAAAAGGAGCTCTGTTTAGTCAGAAAAATATTTTCTATCTCAAACTTTTTACTTTGTAAAAGGAAGCCTCAAGTCTCTTCTCCTAAAACTCATCATGAATTTCAATATTTTTAAGTTACAATAAAGAAAAACCACTGTGTAAAATCTAATAGAGGTCAAAGGATGGGAATTCTGTAGGAAGGTTCAAGTGAGAAAACCAATCAGAAAATTGTAGAANCAGAAGTCCTCACTGCATAAATTTTGCTTTGGAGTCAAATCACTCAGTCACAGCACTTGCTGTATTTCAGATTAAAGTGGTTCCACTGAGATGCCCATCTTCCTTTCTGAGAAGTCATTTGCTTTCCTTTCATAAGCATAGTACTGGGGTTTTGCAGTGGTGATTGTCATTGGATTTTCTGTGAGGTTTTTTGATTAGGAAAGACAAGCTGCATCACTTTTGACTTAAGTCTGCTCCCTGCTTAAAATAACTGACTATGCAAACCTTACCTTATATTAGAAATACAGACAAAAGTGGTATGACACCATAATTTTAACCAGAGTTTCTGTGATCTGTACATTTAAAGAGTGAGAAATGTTCTTAAATGCAGTTGCCTATTTTGCAGAGAACACTTTCTAGAAATTTTTCTTTATTCAGTCAGTAATTAAAGCAAAAGATGTGGTTTCAGCTTTGAGATAGAATTAAATGGGTAGTTAATAAACTGTGTTTTGAAGACTATAGGTGATCTTCAAAAAAGCATAAATTGTGATTCTGTATCTGGTCATTGAAGGAGGGGGAAGGAGAGTAAGTTTTGGCTAATTCTGTCAGTATATCTCTGTAAAACAGTGAAATATTTTCATCAAGAATGGGTCACCTTAGTACTCTGGCTCCAAATTCATATTTGATGCTCTTTGAAGTAAATAATAGAAATTTCCTGTTGGACTAAGTGNTTTTCTGTGAGGTTTTTTGATTAGGAAAGACAAGCTGCATCACTTTTGACTTAAGTCTGCTCCCTGCTTAAAATAACTGANTTAGTACTCTGGCTCCAAATTCATATTTGATGCTCTTTGAAGTAAATAATAGAAATTTCCTGTTGGACTAAGTGCGTCACTGGTTTTTTTTGGTTTTGCTTGGGAGGGAGGAGGCAGGTTCTGAACAAGTAGAATAAGGAGGAAAACATATATCAAGCACCTGATAAATGCCTCTTGTTTGCACAAATTTCTAGAAAGAGGACAACTTGCAAGCAGGGAGGGGGTCAATTACTTATGGCACTCTGTTTCTGCAGATGCAAAACACAGATGAATTCTTGGATAAAGGGTGAATGTGGATTGTGGGACAGCAGACAGATAGAAAAATCAGTCCATGGCACACATAGACTCTGCCAGAAAGAGATTCCAACCCGACCCATCCAGTTTGGACTCCAAAATGTTCTTATCCTAGCCTGGCTCTGTCAGACCTAGTGCAGAATCTGAGGTTTCTGAAGGATTTATAGCACCATTGAGCAGCACTTGCTCACTGAGGAAGATTGGCACTTGAATGTGGTGACAGCTCTTTATAAATTGCAGTAGTGGGTGGCAGAGCCCTCCTTGGGAAAATTAAGAGTTTATATTTTTAGGGAGGTGGAATAGCAGTGTGCTAAGAGACAAATCACGAAGCAAACAGAAGTGGGCTGGAAGAATACAGAAGATAAACAAGCTGTGCAGGACAAGTGGATAAAATTAGAAAACTAGAGCAGCATTTCTGACTCAGGTGTGAATCTAAAAGTGTGTGATTCTAACTGATGTTTTTCTATCCAGAACAACTGAGAAAGACTAAATAGATTTGCTAAAGGAAAGACAAATCCAACTTCTGTCACTGGAAACCCTTTAAATCTCAGTATGTTTGGGTTTCTGAACCTTTCTGGCAGGAAGAGCATGACTGGGACTTATGGCTGCCAACTCCACATCTGAACCTTATCAGCATTTCCTTATTAGAGTCTGAGGAATAGCCAGGCATGGCGAGGTGATGGGAGAGGCTGGGTCTCAGGGCACCAAGGCAGCTTTGTATAGGAAACCCCACCCCAAAGAAGCAGCTTTCTATAGGAAAAACCTGCCCCCACAACAAGGTTTGTGCCTAGATGCAACCAGGCACATCTCAGAGTGGTTATTTTCCTGTCTCTGCATCTTTCCATTTTGTAATGGGGGATGGTAAAGATGCCCAAATAATGTACAGGTGAGTCAGAAATAAAGAACAAAAAATAAAGGACTAAAATACCTTCCAGACAACAAGATGTGTCCATTTATCACAAGCATGGCACCAACCAGACCTGGCTTTCACCCCAGAAGAGTGGCTGTGCTACATTTCTCTCTGGTACAGCTCTGCTGTGTCCCCTTGGCTGGTCAGGAGCACTCAGCCCCATGGGAGGCTTCCCAGGGTAGGAGCTGCAGTCCTCAGTCTTGTGTAAAAGATTGCTGTAATTGTGGTGTCTTTGGGCTGTAAGAGGATCATTAGCTCCCCAATGATCTTAAATGTTTATCGTTCTCATTTCAATTGATTTCCTAAGCACAGGTTGCCCTGGAGCTGGAGCATATTGTGTCTCTGAGGAGCTGGATACAGCATTTTTCCTTTTGTCGTCAGGCAAGAGGAAATGCTTGGTCAGTGAGAACTGCTGAAGGAAAGGTGTCTATGATGCTTTCTTGTTTTGTGAAACTATTCCTTTTTATTTCTCTCAAAACAACTTGAATGAGAATGTGGGATTTTTTCCTGCATTTCTCACAGATGCAAAATATCCTCTGCACTGCTGGTTCTTCATACCTCTGTAACTCTCTCATTACTTCTTACCAGAGTTCTTGCCAGATGTGTAAATCAAAAGTGCATCAGACAGCTTATAAATGCTCTGGGACTTTCTGCCTTTTTCATGCTTTTTTTCTTATCCTCTTTCTTTCATTGCACCTTTCTAAATGCAGCTCACTGATATGTGTCCATCAATGGCTTTTGTCTTTTACAGAAGACATTATGATTCTGTGGGGGAAAAAAGAAAATTAAAGGATAGATTTATACATTTTCAAAGACAGGGAAAAACACAAGAAACACATAAAAGCACAAAAGTTAGCAACTTGGGAATGGGTGAAGTAGGAAGTTCCAGTCTGAGTTCTTTTGGCTTTGGGGAAGTCATTTGGAAAGGATTCCTTAATAGCAAAATCAGTTAAACAGAGACATGTGTGTTTTCCAGTTCAGGTATTTATATGAGATTTTACTCAGAAATCCTGATGTGTACCTGCTCTCCTCTCCACCCTTATACTTTCTGATAGTCCACCTGTGGAAACTGCTGGACTTAATTTGTCACATGAAGAGAAATCTTTGCCTTCCCTAACAAATTAATATCAACATTGTGAAGAGACTAATTTTTTACTTTTTTGGATGACAAAATATTAAACCTCAGTAGAAAGTGTTGGCTAGCCAACCTCCTCATTTCCTTGGATTCGTGTTGGTCTTGCCTATAAAGTCAGGAAGATGTCTTCAGAAGACCTCATCTTGCCTAATATATTAGGGAAAATGGGAATTTGGATAAAACTTCCCAGCTTGTCATCGTATCAGAAAAGACAAACTGAATTGATCCACAGCAAGTTTTACATTCTAAGTATAGCAAATGAACATATGGAGAGGTTAGAGGTTTGGAAATAAAACCTTGTATCTAATGCTACAATTTATTCCCTGAAACGGTTGGTAAAGATTTTATTTAAGGACATTTACTAGTTTAAAACCTCCTGGATAGAGGAAACACCTTTGAAATCAGTGTTTTAATTTTCTGGGTTTTTTTCTGAATGCTTTTTATTTAATAAACTACATTTGTAACAACATTAGTGAGTTTAACTTGTAAGCCCAAAAAGACAGACAAATAAACTAACCTCCAACCAGAAATAGCCTATTATGTCTGAGAGGATTTTCTCCTGTTAATTGAAAATGAACTGGAACTAAGCTAAATTGCTTGAATGTTAAATCTCTCCTTGCTACACTAGGGTTACTAGCGGGTGCAAGCACAGACACATTTCTAAACAGAAATAACAAGCTATTTAGTGTTTCAGCTCTGCTAAGTGCTGAGAAGGGCAGTGACCTGTAATACCAGTAAGAGTAGAGCATTTCCAAGTCTCAGGCATTCCTGCTAAAAGACAGCTTCTCAAAGCTTACATTTGTTTGTAGCCAAGGGAAATGTTAAAGAAATGTCTTGCAAGAAAGCTGATTTCCTTCGTCATTAATGTAGAGAGAATTTAATCTTCAGGAAATTGAACTGGTTTGCAAGCAGGAAAATATAGAGGTTATTTTAAGGATCAAGCAGCAGGATAGACTGGATCCCCTGTCCTGAGGGAAAATTGCAGTAGTTGCAGGTCCCTGTGGCATGAAGCCCTTGCTAATCCTCCAGGCATGTGCTCCCTGTATCCTCAGGGGTGTGCAGCATGTTCAGGCTGGTCCTGCAGATCATTTGTGGGGGGCAATTCCTGCAGGACACTGAAAGGGGAAAATTGCCCTGCATCCCCAGGGAACCTCTGAGCACAGAGAAGGCAGGAGGGGAGGTCTTTCAGAGGAGAAAAGGGGTGTCTGTGTCCAGCAGAATCTGCTGGGCAGGAGCAGATATCTCCATCTCAGTGAGGAAGGACATGCACATCCACTGACACATTAACCAAAATCAACACCAAGCTTACACAGAGAAGAGACAGCAGCTCTTTAACCATGGTCTAAAAAACACACCAAACACACCTCCTAGTCTCCTCATTATTTTCACTGACAGGCAGTTCCTCCTGTCTTGCAGCACTTCTCAGCCCCTTTTTAACATTCCCTTTTCTCTCCTTTAGGTCCAGCTGCTGTTCCACTCCACTGCCACAATTAAAATCACCTAGATAGAAGCAGTACAAAGGAGCTCTTTGCTCTCTTGCCCCTCAAAGCACAGACATCAAGCACTGCATCCCCAGCCCACGGACATCAATGGGAGCCCTTCCATTCACCTCATGAAGTCTGTGCCAGGCCAAGGAGGAACACAGATGAGAGAAGGCAATTTGGCTGTCACATTTTCCTTTCATCAAGAGCTTTACACAGACAAACTCTTTTTGATGTAACTTCTGCTGCTGAGTTGGAGATTTTTGTCCCTGTGAAGTGAATTTCCACTAAGAACTACAGAGGTTTTCATGCAATTCCAGGATGGGTCTGAGAATGGAGCAAAGAACTAGAGTTACGTGGGACATCTGAGGTAATGGATGCTTTTATTACTTTTTTTCTTCATTTGACAGCTGAACAGGAGGGAGAGAAGTAAAACCAGTTTGGAGAACAGCAAGTGGAAAATGAAGGCAAGGTTAGCATGGTGATTCAGCTCCAAGCAGCATCCCTGTGTCCTGGCACAGAGCAATGGGGCTGGAGTGGTGGCAGGAGGCAGAGGGTGAGGGATGGCATTCAAGTGGCAGCCAAAGCACCAGTGTCACTGTGGAGACAAAGGCACAGGGACAGCACAAGGAAATGGGCATCATTTTGGTGGCCTGGGTGGGACAGGAGAGAGGATCCAGCTTTCAGTCCCCAGTCTAGGATGGGATGTGTAGAAATGGCTGCACTCATCATAGCTGCCTCATTCCCTGCCTTCCTGGGGTGTCAGGAAGGAAGAGATCACCCTGGCAGAAAGAGAACTTGGCAGAGCTTGAGACTTTGTGTAGGGGCATAGACATGGTCTTCTCCAGTGGCTCTAAGTTTTCACTTAGAAGATGTAATGTCTAAAAAACCATTAATTTCTCTTTAAATATCAGTCTTTCAAAATAATGGATTGGTTCTTTGTTCATTGGAACAGGAGCCAAAGCATGGTTCTAAGGGTGTGACTCAAGTTATCAGCTTTCTAAGGTGGAAATGCACTGAGTGACAGGCAAGATAAAAAAATGATTTGTCTCCTTCCTTTTACTGGATGTCAGCATGGCAATGGTTGGAAATTCAGGTGAAAGGCTCACATTAAATAAACTTTCCCTTCCTCCAGTAGCACCTCAGATATCTTAATATTTGGAGTGTCATCCAGAAGTCAACTTTATTTTGGCAAGGCCATGTCCCTGGTATGCTTGGGATCGTGGTCAGCCTGTAACAGCTTAATGCATTGTCAGAGAGGGGTGTGAGTGAGGCTTGGGAGTGATGGCCAGAGAGCCACCTACCCCCTGGGATGACCCCCAGAGCCAGTGCAATGGAGAAAGAAGGTCGTGCCCACTTCCCACACACCAGCCTAGACAAAAGATAGTGATGAAAATGGAGGTTTTTTCTTTTTATGGATGTATAGTCAGGATACCAATCACAAAACAAATGTGGGATTTTTTAACTGAGTATGCCTGACAACAAAACCAATAACCTTCAGGTTACTGTCTCAGTGGAGGCAAGGGCTAATTTACACCACTGAGACATCCACTGATTCTATCAAAGTTCAGAAAGTTTCTTTGAAAAATTCTAGAGTCTAAGAGGAAAACAAAAATAAGAAATGTAAAGTTAATTTATACAGAAATTAATAAACTGTATTTAGCCCTTTTTAGCTTAACTTGCAAAAATTATACCATGCTGTAGGTCTGCTGTAAGTTGCATGTTCTACCTACCAAAAATCCTTGGAAAGTGACTGTCTAAATGCTGGATGCTGAGCCCTGCTGCCCTTTGGACAGCAGAGTGGTACCAGCCCAGAGGCTGTGGAACAGGGCACAGATTGGGGCTGCAGCAACAGGTTTTTCTATGCTCTACTGCCCACAAATCCCATGAAATTCTGAATGTGTCCACATGACTATTCAAGTACACCAGAAGCTAATGGGAAGATATTATGTTCTCTCTCACATTTTCCATGCCAGTAATGGCTGCTCCTTGGTCAAGTTATTGTTGGCAGAGCACCATTTTTTTACACCCTTAGACTGGAAAACAATTGCAGTGCTTGATGGCAGCTAAAATTTTAAAGCTAATCTATTTTTCTGGAAGTCAGCATGGTGTTAAATCCAGTATTTGCCAGTGCTTTTTTTTGTTGTAATACCTGAGCTATTTTAGCTCATACTCCCAACTCATGGCTGCATCAGCTTCCATTGCTGATAGGCTGAAGATAACAAACCCTCAGCTTGGCATACAGGTTGTCACTAAACAAAATATCTGTTTAGCAAACCATCAGAATTTGTGGATGAGAGGAAGCAGATGTATCATTTAGCACTAAATGGGAATATCATTTACAGTAGATGTCATGTTTCATTTTGATAAACTGCAAAAAAACCCATGTGAAAGATGCAGCCCTGTGTATCCACTGCTAAAAGCAGTGTTTTGAAAGGTAACATTATGATACTCTGCTGGGCTGGCAGAGCTAAGATTTATTAGAGAATATGATATATGGCCCAAGCATTACCATAAAAGATAATGAAATGTGATCTGATATATGAGCTGCTATCCCATATAAAATGCTCAGAGAAAGGAAGCTAGAACAAGTACAATCTTCACTTTGTAGAAAAGGCACACATGGAGTGCAGGGGCTTGACTGGGACACTTCAATTGTCATCAGCTATTTGTAGACTTTGGGAGGCTGTATCCCAATCTTCCCTCATAAACACTGATTGTCCTTGTAGCTGAAGAACATTGTTACTGTCATTTTTCATAGTCTGTAGTGATCAAATACATATTAATGTAAATACAACGAGACAGTGAAACATTCTTCAAATGGTTCTGTTGTTGGGAAAAAAGTCCTTCTGTTTACCTGTCACAGTCCTGTCACTGTGTCTTGAGTGACAATTTACTACTTTTAATGCATACATCTCTTTCACCTTTCCCTCATTTTGAACATTTTCCCTCCTTTCTCCTTTCCCTCCCTCCAATTTCATCTCATTTCTAATGCCAGTCTGCATAAGATGCTCATCTTCTAAATCACAAGTTAGTTGAAAGGAAATACTTTGGAATGACATGGTTCTTGGGGCTGTTCTAATTCCTTTCTCTGCAGTCAGTTTTGTTAAGACTGTTTGGTTCAGATTTCCCCAAAATATTTCTCAACATCTGTATTTTTCTTTCTCTTTCTGGAACCCCTGTCTAGGTATTATAACCTATTATGCCTTTTCTTCTGGTATTTACACTGTTCCCCTTATTATCCATCTGAAATATGCAATATGTATGAAGCAAGTGCAAATCATACTACATTATCATCATAATTAATAGTAAAGCTCCTTCTGCAGTGGCTGATGATCTGCTGCTGGAAAGGCACAGAAAGACACCACTAAAGTGTGATACAGGGATGGGTTATGGTGTGCCAGGGTAATTTTGTGTGAATCATCTATCCCATTGCTACTCCATTGAAATAGGGTAAATATAGACAAGAGCACTGAGGCTCTTCTGAAACATTAGAATGATACTCATTATTAAGACCAGAGCAAATATTTATGATTTGTCATTGTAACTCTGGAAAAAACAAGGATTTATATCAGAAGTACCAAGTACCAGCAAGTTGTTACTTTATGGAAGAGGCCATGTTCTCCCTCTGCTGAAATATAGCAGTGCAGTGTCAGAAAGCAAAGTGACAGGCATGGAAACAAGAGACCATCTCTTGTCATCTATATTATGTGAGCAAAGGGGACTCCAGGATGAAAACAAGGGCATTGAAATGAGGCAATTTTGCCCACCAGAGTTGGATTTTTTTATGGAAGACTATTAGGAGGGTGAGGGGAAGTGGCAACCATGCACAGAGCCGTGTAGTATGGCAAGTTTCCAGATGGGTCACAACATCTTCCCAACAGGGAATCAGCCTTGGGGAGAAAAGGCACTGGTCAGTGAAACAAGTGTACCATCACCGAATTCCTGGGGATGGTGAGTGTTTTCTGAAGCTGTTGGGATTCACCAACCTGCCTTGTGGAGCTGGGAGAGATGGACTTGCTGTGCTGGTGCTCCTACCAGGCAGCAGAGGCTGAGCAGAGCAGCTGCTGCTGGCTCATTGCTGCCCTGAACTGCACATGCAAGCCAGCCACAGCCCCTGACTGGCAACACCTCTGCATGGAAACACCAAACACTGATTTTTTTTCCAATGCCTAATAGCCCTAGCTGATAAAAACTGCTGTCAGAGTGACACAGAAGACAGTGGTGAGGACAAGCATGCTGTGGCTCACTTTTACTCATTATGTCCAAAACTGCTGGGTCAAGTCTGTGAGCCACCCTCCTTCATGCTCTCAATCCCTTCTGAAGCTCACAGCACAATTAATGATAAATGAACAGCTATCAAATTAATTTCATGAAAGCATTCAGAGATCAGTAGCAGTACAGTGCAAGAGTTAAACAGTTAACTGCACATGACTAATTGCACTCAAAAAATGGGGTGGTTTTGTTCTGCTAACATTTATAAATGGTTAAGCCTTCATTTTCATAGTTTATGATGTCAGATGAATCCCTTGGGAAAGTATTTTCCTTCCGAATTATGTCTCTAATTCTGTGCTGAGTGCAATATACCAACAACTGTAGGGCTTTAAAGCATACAGTAGGCTCCCTTATTTCTGTATCAAGCAACTTGACATTTAAGATAATTTGTCAACTGTTGGGAAAATATATAAACAATGTAATTTTTTTTTTGTAAACAGTTGCCATGTACAACAGGCAGTATAATTGGTAACCTCTGTTGCAAGCACGAACAATGAGAGAGACTTGTGAATGGGGGTGTACAAAATGAAAATCACTACCTTAGGCTGCATCTGCACTGAGTCTGCTCAGCTGGAAAAGTAAAACAAGCTACAAAGCCTGCTGCTGGAAAAGGTGGTTTTTAGAGATGAAAAAAAAAAATCCCATATTTTTCCTAAGGCTTGTTCATATTCCTTCTGTCAGGATGTGGCAGAAGCTGGTGAACCTGTTGGACACATGTCCCTGTCAGGTAGTGGTGGCAGCAGTGCTGGGGTTCTGCAGTACAGCTATTTGGGACTCAGACCTCTGCTTCCATGGGAAATATGGGTGCAAAATAGCCATTTCTGAATATCCAAATGACCCACTGTGCACCACAGCTGGTCAGTGCCAGAGCCCTGCCAGTTTCACAGTGATGGAGGGCAGCAGAGCTCGGGTCTTTCTTCCCAGGATATCAGCATGGAGGACCCTCAGTTAAGTTGTCAATAGCTCAGTCTGCTGTTTGTGTGCATTTGTGCTGTTGGAAGAGAAAGAACCCCCCTGTTTCTGGTGACCAAATGTGTAAGGATACCACCCTATGCATCTTAGTGAAGCTATTCTCACATGCACTGTACACCAACTCACAAAAGCTTTGGTCCATAAAGAGAAAATACGTGATCACTAAGGGCAACACATTCAAAGACTTTGTTTAGAGATGTGTAGTGATAGGATTCTTCCTCAGTAAGAGTTTGGAGGATAAATCATAGTTTAAAAAATTGCTGGATGCTTCACTACAGCATATATTCATTAACTCTCTGCAGTCATTAGTAGTCTGTGGGCTCTGGTTCCTGAGCAAGCTGCTGAGAGAGAAGAAAGAGGATTTATTCCTGGAGGCACATTGTTCTGAGTGCATCCTTCATCTGGCCAGCGAAAAGATTCATTTTCCTCTCCTGTTCACTCTGCTTTCTTGCAGGACTGCCTTTTGTGGAGCACCTCTGTGTGCAGGCCATGCCTCTCCTGGCTGATAACAAGGCTGCCAAAAGCCTTCCCCATCCACATGCCCTCCCTTATTATAGCAGCTCCCCTTGGTGGATGCTATTGTCCTCTCTACTCCTGTTTCTCTGGACTCAAAATCAAATGCTCTGTTTCTCTGGATTCATAGTGGTGGAAATTCACAGTGGTTTCTGTGCCTTTCACAGAAAACATCTGTATCTCTGGTTCCACTATTTATCTGCTTCCATGCCACAGTCGTCATTCCGAGCTTGTATTATGAATCCTGCCTCTATTCAAATTCTGCTTACAGTTTATTTAGAGGCACGTGAAACATTTGCAAGCACCTTATCTTTATTTTAAAGGTATATAACATTTTATTCCCTCCTCAAACGCGGTCTTTTAGGGGAATGAGGTTTTATGTACTCCTTGTGCATAGTAACAGTGTTGCTAGGGGGCCAGGATTTCTGCAGAATCTCTTTCAGCTGAGGTTTCATCTAAACATTTGTCAATGTGTTCAGTGAGAATAAAGCAGAGCACTGAATAAAGAAAAATCAAACACCCCCCCCTCCCCATTATTCACATCAGTTTAAACTTTCTACAGATCCAAGGGTAATGGTAGCAAGGCCTTTGCTCTCCTCTCACTTAGACATGGTGCACACCAGCTTTGTGGTGAAGGAAATGAAATCACACCACTATTTTGTCTTAACAATATGTGCAAATGATGTTTTTGTCTTCGTGATCAAGCTTAATTTCCAAGTGGAAAATGGTTGTTTAGAACAGAGAGTGGTAATGAAATAGGTGGTTTTGGATGATATAAGTTGGAGATGTTTGGATTTGTTTTCCTTCTGTCAGAGCTGTGATTTTGTAGAAACTGGGGAGCTCCTCACAGGTGACCAAGATCCACCATGTGAGGCCCCATCAAACCAATCACCACTCCACAGGCTTGAGCATGTGCTCACCTTCAAATGCCCAAGGATCTGTGTAAAACAACTTTCATATATTCAACATAGTCACTTTTATATATTCATCACAGGCACCATCAGGGAGAAACAAGTGATTTCACTGAGCAGTTTTGTTTACAAAGTTAATCAGATTTAGTTTCTTTTTCAACCCCCTCAGAAATATTATGGCTACTCTTTTAAACCATGAAGGTCTGGTTGTCAGGCATGTAAAATGAGCATGGGAATGAGACACTGGCCAGGGCCTGCTATTTACAGCAAAGAAGGGGAAGGATGGGAAACCTGCACCCTCACATTGGTTCTTAAAGGCCAGGTGATGTTCCTGCAGCAGGAGCTTTACCTGTGTAAGCTGAAAAACATCTGTGTTATTTTCAGCAAAATCCTGACTGCATCTCAACAGAGATACAATCGAGTTCAACCAAGGTAATTTTCAAAATACAGTCACCACACAGGATTTGCTCTTTTATTTATTGGTTTAGTAGAAGATAAGATGCTGTTGCTCATAAACACATTGTTGTTTTGTTTTTCTTTAAAAATCCATTAGCTTCAATGCAGGTCTTTAAATATTTATAAGATTTAAATAATCTTTTAAAGCATCCTCAGAGAAGACATTGACTCCTTTAGTTAAATAATTCTTATTTTTCCAGTAGGGGAATTGTTTAAGTACTCAGCCAACTAATTCCCCAGTTTAATCACAATATTTTTATACTCAAATGTCTATTTTGTGTAAGCAAAGAGAAATACAAGAGAAAAAGATGTTATATTTTTGTGCAAACTGACTACTTCCACTATGGGGATATTATGCAGTGATTCTGGAGCTGACTGTAAATTGAAGATGCTTTTAAATAAACACCTCAGGAGCTCATGCCCCTCTAAATATTTATATTGTAAGGAAAGTTTTGCCACAGAATATTTCTCATCTTCACCTTTCTTCCTTAGAGCCATCTGAGGTGTTGGCAATCCATGTGCTGGAGAATAAGCAAAATCACCCACGAAAGGAGCCATGAAGTCTGTGGTGAAAGCCAGAATTAGAGCCAGTTCCAGAGACAAGCAATATTCCCACCTTTGTTCACAGCTCATGTGCTGCAAGCATGGTCTACAAAAGCAAAGGTATGCATTGCCAATAATTCACATTTTTTGGAGACTACCTTATGCCTGACTTCTTGCAGTTGCAGGAGACACTTCTCCACAGAATATATATTCTTACCAGAGCATAATGCAAAGCACAGCAAAAATCTGGGAGGGGAGTGAGGGGATGGGGAGATGTGGGGGATGTCCAGCTGTCTGTCTGTCTGTCTCAGAAGCTTTGATACCCATGCCTGTATAGCACAGGTGAATGAACAGAGGCTCGTGGGCTGCATTTCTCCTTTTGTTGGCTCCTGGCTGGTTTTGTTTGGTGTGTTCTTTTGTAAAATAGTTTTGATTTCTCTGCTTGTTTGTGCTAACAGCAGAAGTGCTGTGTCTCTGCAGAGTTAAATTAAAGGCCAGGCTCAGGATGTCTCCTCAGAACAATTGATGGTGCTTTAGAGATATGGCAAAGGCAGTCTCCAGGGTCATGCAAGCTCAACACAGTTTTCCTGCACGTTTGGCTGGTGTGGAGCCCCTCAGCTGAAACCAGTATTTCTTGGGCATATCTTGCTGCAAAGCAAATCTGCCTTTTGCAGTTGAGCCTTGTTCCCCCTGCCCACTGCATTGCCCCTGGCAGCCACAGCAATCAGGCACCAGCAGAAATCTCCTCTCAGGGGGGAAAATAATTAACAAGAAGCAGCAGAACCATCCATGCACATGGCAGCATCCTAAGAAGATGCTCACAAGGGTGATCCATAATAATGTTCTTAAAACAAAACAGGCACTCTCTAACAGTAGCCAAAACCAGTGTAGGCACAGGATATTTTCCAGCATTAGCCTAACCCTGTGGTGATAGCAATAAATGATGCTCTGTTTTTTAATCAAGAGACAATATCCTTACTGGCTGATTGAAGTGTTTTTATTGGAAATAGCTTCCAAAAATAATCTGTCTTGTTAGTACTGTAAATTCTGCAGGCTAAAATCCTTTGATTCTCATTAAATTAACTAATTACTGTCTCACTGGATCGATGGATTTAGGAGCACTGACATAATCTTGCTAGGAAAGGAAAGCTGCCAAATTCCATGACTTTGCTTAAACCTATTACCCTGGTATCTGTGCACTGAAAGAAATTTATCACCATGTAATTAATGGTCTTAGTTGGTTGATTGTCATATCAAAAGGAGGCAAAGATTTAAGGTTTAAGCTAAGCAAACAAAGAAAAGCACCAGAAGAACTGCAGATGCAGTTTGCTTATTTAGGGTGTTTTTTTTATAAATATGAAAAAATATTTCTGGGGAAAAAACAACCCACATAAGGCTCTGCCCAGCACTGGAAGGCAGATGCTGTTCAGGGTGCTCAGCAGCAGTGTTGAGCTGGCTGTGGGCAGCAAAGGCTGCAGGAGTTGCTGGGATGTTGGTGCTGTCTGGCACCCATCAGCTCTGGAGAGCAAGGATTTGCACAATTGGCACTTGTCCCAGGGGTGCCTCTGCTTGGCACAGTCAGGACAATGTCAGGCTGAGGACCCTGTGCACCAGGATAGGGCTTAGCCAACACTCTGGACCTTGAGCCCCACAGCTATTGCTCGTGGCATCATTAAAATTCCATTTATATGCTTTTTTTGCCTAGCTTTGCAATGGACTATTTAGGCTCCTGGCCTATGTGGGAAATAAAAAATAGGATTTTATGGTATTAGCGAGCCAATTAATCTCTAAAACAGTTGATCCATAAGGTAGGAGGACTAAATTTTAGAAAGTTAATGGTGCAAATAGGCAAAGCCCTTTCTCAGCTGCAAGCACTGCATTCTGTCCTACTCCTAGCTTAGCTGTCCAAGTGGGTTTATTATGTTTGCTCAGCTTTAATCTATACATGTTTTAACATACTCTAAGCTGTTTTTAATTTTAAACTAAGAAAGCCCAGCAAATCTCTTTCAATATAATTAGATTTTTTCCTTTAGTTTCTGTTTAGCCATTATTTTCTTATTTCTGCTTTATTTTCTGGTATATAAATCCTCTTATTCATTTGTTTCAATGGAGCTTGAGTAAAGGTCATTTAAATTGATTCACCTTTCTTATCTCCCTTGCGTTTATTCTATAATCCTGCTTTCCATTGTGTGGAGGAGAATAGCTTTCTTTTCTCTGATTGTTTCTGCTAGAAGAAAAATGGTAACCCTTTATTAAATAAATCTGGGAAAGCTGTGCTCCAAATCCATATTATCACTAGCTTGGGGAAACAAATTATTCCACAAACTTAAAAAAAGAAAACATACAGCACTTTTTAGCAGTTTGCTGTTAGATGGCCTGAGCTTACTGCCTCAAGCCTTGTAAGTGAATGAGGGTAATACTTTGGTATAATTTGCAAAAGCAAAAAGAAAATCTCAGGCAGGCCTGAGATTTCAAAATTCAATAGTGAAGCCCTGTGGAGGTGTGCAGCACCAGGGACCTTGGTGGTGCTGGGCTCTGGGGCACAGAGCCACCCAGCTTTTCCTGCTGGTCCCAGGTATTTCCATGATTAGCAGCACTGTCCAGACTCACCCACTTAGCACACAGCTCATCTTCTGGAGCTTCAGCTTTGAGGGGAATGTTCCTGTTTTGATTCCTACCCTGAAATGCATACCTCTGCAGGGGATAGAGCAAGTTTAGAGGCTCTTCAAAAGATAAGATATGAAAATAATATTGAGTGACTACTCAGTTTGCCTTGAAAAATCACCTGTGTGCATGCTGTTATTTTCTGTTTATGGTCAGTTGACAAGAATGTCTGTAGGCTCCTGCACTGTTTTCTGACTCTGTTTCAGAGAGATGTGTTTGGTTTTTCCTGATCAAGTGATATTCCATAATGTAGGACAAATTTTATATGAATAAAATGTGGTATTTTCTAATACTGGAATGTTTAAGGAAGCCATGCAATTAAGAAAACAAGAACAACCCAAACCAATCTGTTAACAATATGTTCACATATGTAAGGGTGTATTTTCCCCATTTTTAACAACTAAATCAGAATTGCTTTTTATTTTGTTGCCAAGGTTACTGAATTTTGAATAGTCTCTAAAGGATGGTAGTTTTAACTCGTTGAATGGCATCATTGTTTAATATTAAGAATATTCTGATAAAAGCTATCTGAGCTATGGAAAAATCACTTCTTCCTTTGAAAACATCTAAAATTAAGTTGCCACAAGGCTGGTAGGGACGCTCCAGACACAGTTCAGGTAACCCTGCAGTGAGCTGGTCAGTGCCTGGGATGGGTTTGGAGGCCAAGGGCAGATGTCAGACACAGTCACTTGGCACAGTCAAGAGCAGGGAAGGTGATGTTCAGAGGAGAAAAAACAATCTTTCAGATCAATAACACAAGTAAATGAGGGAAGGTACAGAAACTGTCTCCAGGACCACAGTGGTGATAAGGATACAATAAAATCTTACCTTGAAATCACTGAAATAAAGAGTGGGGGACCTTGACTGCAGTGCAGAGGCAACCAATCCCACAGAGCAGAGAAGAGAAAAAGCTGGCAATAAAGAGAGGGAAAAACACTCAGGACCCAGACTTGATCCTTAACTCCAAAATGAGAGACAGATACCAACAAGGGGCAGGATTCCTCCAGAAGCTGCCAGGTCCTAGAGGGGCAGTGGGAATCAGATCTCTACTCACACCCTAGTAGCCCCAGACTGCACACAAGGGACTCACTGCCATTTTATTTTTTTCCTTTTCACTTGCTTCTGTAGCCACCTGCAGGAAAATGTATTGCAGTTCCTCCTGTTGAGGCACAAATATGTGAGAATGGGAGGAAATGTCCTTCCTGCTCCATGCTGGGGGACAGGAATGCCCTCCTTTATCTAACTCTGTTCTTTGACTCTCATTCATTCATGGGGACTCAGACCTAATGAGTCAAACTAATGCTTTGGCAAAACAGTTGATAAGAAACTAATATTCAGTTTGTGGCATTGAAATACCCTGGTTATACATTTACTGCCACCCACTCATCCAAACTCACCTACAGTTATATACACTGGAATGTGCTGACGTTGATATAAGTAATGATAAAGTAATTTGAATTAAATGCTGAATGGAAATATTAAAAAGTATGTCTGTTTGAATGCTAGAAACATTTTATTTAGCATATATCAGTCTTTAAGTAATCTGCATGCATTTTTACTATCCTGAAACTACAAATCACTTGAAAAATTATTTTATACTGCACTGAGAGTACAAATAGAGTGATGTGAGGCAGGGAACTGAAAGGTAGCTGGGATTTTGGGCATTTGAGAAGTGCCATTTACAGGAGGGATGCTGTAATATTGCATTTGTATGTGCTTGCATTTGAGGCCGGTGGATAGGATTGGGGTAACCCCAGTACATGCAGAGTTCCTTCAAGCTCAGGTGGCCTGAGGGAGTCTCCAGGAGCTTCCTCTAAAATCTCAGCTCTGTATCCAATTGTTAATCAAAGCTCATTTAGCTGCTAGTTTGCCTTACACCAAAAGTTTTTTGGTATCATCAAGTTTGTTACCAGCATTTGGAGCAGTCACAGACCACAGCTGTAGAAGAACAAACCTGATCCTTGCACTGTTTTTCAGCCCACTCTTCTCTGAAATTTGGTGACCAGGCTCTTTGAGTCCATGACCTTTGTCCCACTGTCCCCACTTGCCCTGTGCAGCACTCCTCTGGCAGTTGAAAAACACACACAGGTATGCAGCACCTGCCAGAGCACTCTCAAGGAAAAATGCCTTTTGAAAATCTCTAGGAAGACAGACACAAATAAGTTCAAAAGCTCTTTTCCCCCTGGTAGCCCAATAATGTAGGTGAAAACTCTTTTTTGTTTCATTAGATTTCAGAATACTGCTTTCTCCTGCCTGCTGAGCTTCTGTGAGTTTGGCTGTTGAGTGCTGAGTGCCTCTGCTCTAAACTGGAGCCACACTTCTGGGTGCTGCTATAATGACCTTCCTCATGAATATGTATTGCCAGATACGTGAAGCAGAATAAAAGATTAGAAACTTTTAACACTCAAAACTCTCCAGAGCTTCAGCCCTAGAGGTTGGAAAGGTATTCTGCTTCTTCAGGAGCAAAGCACTGAGTGAGCTTGGGGAATCTTTGTGGTCCATTGTTGTGGTTTCTTGGCCTCTAACAAAAAAGGTAGACTAGAGGACCCATTTGTTGCTCTGTTAAATATTTTCCATACAAAGAGCAGTAATGTAAAATGCAATAAGAGTTTTGTACAAAATTTTTAAAATTAACCATCAAGGAATCGTGGACTAATTACCAAGAAAAATCTGATTCCAGGGTGCACCTGGGTATTAGGAGTTTGAATTCATTTCCAAGTTAGATCAAATTTGATTCTGCACAAAATGGATAGTATTTGATATAATCATAATGAACTTTACTATATACTGTGCAGTGAGGGAACTCAGCTGAGCTTGCCAAAATTCACTCCTGACAGCACCGCCAACACACAAAAAATAGCTTCCCCCCACAGGCACAATATTGAGGAGTTTTAAAAATACTTCAGGGTGATTTTAGAGTTATGCTTCATAAGTACCTATTTAAGTTAGGAAACTATGCCATGTTACTCATTGCCTGGACCAGAGTCCTTTCCAGAATCTCTGATGTTATGACTTTGTGTGGTCATTCAGTGACCATCTGTCACTTATCTTGTTTGGCTCAAAATGCCCTCTGCTCTGCTCATCATCGATTTTATTTTATTTTTTTCCAAAAAGAGGATCATAAAATAAATGTAGCAATTACTGCATTCAGGTCAGGGGGAAAAAAAAAAAAGATGCCTTTTGTTGCTGTCAAGTGTTTATGTTTTTCTAAACTGTTAGTTAGAAGCAGCCAACAAAAGGAGAAATCATTTTATAGGTGCCCTTTCACACTGGGATCATTAAATTCAAGTCCACAGTTTCATTATCAGCTTCTATTTTCAGAGAGGTAAAAGTCATCTGCAAAAATTTCCATGTAAAGTTTTAGTACCACAGAGAAGGGTTGACTTTGCTGCCCCAAGTTCCTTGACCTTTCTGAGCTCTGTTTGACTGTTTTGTGGTTCTCACAAAACCTCCAAGTTTCCCCTAAAGACCACGTTGTCAGCAAGTCAGCTGCTCTTCTGTCCCTCTCAAGGCTGACTTAATCCCCTTGCAGGGCTCCCATCCCAGGATTTGGGCTCCCATCCCAGGATTTGGGCTCACACCCCAGGATTTNAGCTCCCACACCATGCTCTGTGCCTCCCCCCCAGGATTTGGGCTCATATCCCAGGATTTGGGCTCACACCCCAGGATTTGGGCTCCCATCCCAGGATTTGGGCTCACACCCCAGGATTTGGGCTCCCAGTCCCATCCCAGGGCTCTGGTGCAAGCCCAGGGAGTGCAGTCAAGCCCTGCCCCAGGCTCTGTGCATGGCCCCACACCAGGCATCACTGAACTGCCTGTTTTGAGTCTTCTTCTTTCCTGAATTCCAACCAGACAAAGAACTTGGAACAATGCAGTGTTAAAAAATGGCAGCCCTAAATTTTCAGTGTTAAGAAATGGCAGCCCTGAATTTTCATCTACTATTTTGACTAAAAAAATATTTTCAAATACCTTGTAAAACCACCTTGAGCATACGCTTTACTTTTTACATCATCCTGTAAATTTCAGGCATAGTAATGTTTCTGTTCATTAAGAGCACAGCTACCTCTTGAATAAATTACATTTAGCATGGTATTAGCATTTAATCAGTAATCAATAATTCCCTTCATCAAGCTGGTTCTAAATCTGGGAGGAAATTCACCTTTATGCAGTTGCTTTCATCTTAAAGGGATCCTACTAAATCCTATCCTGAGGCAAAAAGTCTCAATAAATACCTTAAGTGCAGTGTGTCTTCACCTTGGGGAAATCAGGAACTGACATCTGTCTCAGTGGGATTTTCGAGATCTTGACTTCAATATTTTGACACCTAAGATCCATAAAACAGATTTGTACCTTGCTTTCCCCATATGTTGAAGAGGGAGGAAGCTGTTAATGCACAAAGAGATTGGATCAAGGCCAGGTTGGATGGGGCCCTGAGTAACCTGCTCAGAGGGTGGCATCCCTGCCCATGGCTGGGGAGCTGGAATTAGATGTCCTTCAAAGTCCCTTCCAACCCAGGCAATTCCAGAATTCTATGTTTTGCAACATTTAGAACCACGTCCAGAAAAACTGGGTTTGGAAAGCAACAACAAGGGCATCTATGCAATGCTGTCTGATCCACCAAATATTTTACTGTCCCACCTGCTTTTATTTTTTTCAGCTTTTGTGTGCTAGTGGTAGTAGTAGCTCCAAGCACTTCCAAACTGGGGTGGAAAAATCCTAACTTCGTTTTGTTTTTGCAAAGACATTTTCCTAAGATAGAAGGTCTCTGGATAATGCATGCAAAAATTACACTCATCTACAGAATCCAGATTTTTTTTGCCCCTTTCAAGCCCCCAAACCATTGGTGGTGTTGTGATCCTACTCTTCTTTTAGAGGAAGTCTTTGTTTTCTGATGGTTTTAGACAATTACTTCAAAGATTCCAAAACACCCAATTAGTACCCTAGCTGAACTAGTTCTTTTGAATCCATCACTTCTCTAAGAAAACAGAAGAATGAATTCTTGGCTGATGTGTTTTCAACTTATGAGATGCCATTTTAACGTGTGTAAGTTTTACTGTGAGGGTAGTTAGAAGAATCTGAAGGTGCATCTTGTGTGAATTATTCTGCTTTTCCTCTGCTATTCTTGAACATCATGGTGCTTAACTGGGAAAGCAGGCTTGGAGCAGATAACCCTATCACTTGTGGGAACATATGAAAAATAAATTCTCCCTGGCAATGCTTTTTGCAATATTTATGATTTCCCAAACTAGCAGATTCTGTGTTGCTGACTGATCTCCTTGTAAGGTCTTGCCATTGCACAGGGCCACACAGCATTTGAGGACTAAATGGGACCTGACTATTTTTTTAACAAAAGTCAGTGTGTCTGCCCTAATTAAAGAACTCTTCTCCACCCACCTTGCAGACTGTTCTTTAGACTTGCTCTCTCATATTTTCAGATACCATCTTCTCACTTCTGATTGGCCAGGGGTACACATATTGTACTGGATGTTCTTCCTCTCACCAATGGCTTAAAACCCAAGAGATAGCTAACTTTGTTCTGCCAGCTGTCACACTGAGAAACAGAGCCTGTCTCAGTGCATTTCTGTGACTTTTCCTGATTTTGCTCAAGACAGGACCTTGCTCAGGTCATCGGCAATTACCTTTGTGTGAAGTGAGTCAGCAGCTGCAGGATTTCCTTTATTTGTCACCTAAATTCTTGAACTCCAGAGAGCTGCTACTGAGACTGCTTGGGTGGTGACTCCCCAGAGGAGGTTGAGTGTTTTTTAAGAAAAATTACATGCACAGGTTTATAACTGGGAAGTAATGTAGTAATGGAAGTCTTTATTGGTTTTCTATTGGTAGCACTTCAAAACGTTTTGCTTGAAACATACTTTCAAAGTGTTTTCTATTCTTTTCATTTATCTCTGCTCTGCCAGCTTTAAAATGTTCTCTCTCAGACTTCTGGGAATTATAGCTTAGTGTGGTTTGTTTCTTTTTTTTTTCCCCCGAGTAAAGGTTTGCACTAAGAATGCTATTTGCTTTCCAATATTAGAGTGTGTTGAATCCCTAATTACAGCAATTGGACTAGCACCTTGTCACCAGAGTAAAAGATTAAAAAAGCCTTGTGTGAGGCTGCCCTGGTATCTATGCAGTCAAAACCTCATTTAAAGAGAAATGTTGCTCTATCTACACCATCTTGCCCAAGCAGTTCTGAACAGGGAAAGTGATGGGAAACATTTTAATGTGTGAAATTAATTTTGAGCTGCATCTTTTCACATGAAAAGTCTGCACACCTCCTAAACGACATGGATTTCGAATCACACGTACATTTACTTGATTGTTTCCTATTAAGATTAATTCTTCTGGAAGCATAAAGTACAGGCACAAATTCTGAGCAAGAATCCTTAATTTGGAAACAGTTTCTGATTAAAAAACAGCAAAATGTGTTGAAGCTTCCAATCACCACAGAAAAACAATTAATTGCATGGCTAGCAGTTTGAGGCTAGTTCTTCCAAGGATTGTTGGAGTTTGTGGGAATAAGAAACTATTTATAGATGTGAATTTTGTGTGTCAGCTATGTCCTTGTGTTTAATAGAAATTTAAATTCAAGCAAGCAAGCAATAATCAAGAACATTCCTACAGACACACTAAGACCAAATCTAAGAGTATAAACTACTGTATGGTTGGTTTTTACATCCAAATTATTTTAAGAATTATTGTCTTTGAAGGTAATTTAGCAAGAAAATAGTTTGGGTTTGGATATATGATGTTACATAGAGAATATCCTTTTAGCATGGACATTGCTCTAACAACAATTACTTGGGGTCTCAGTACCTGTTGCTTTAGTATGCTGTTTCCTTTATGCAGGGTCTTCTAGATGTGCATAATTTGCTATTGTTTTCTTTAGTAATCCTATAATCATTTTTCCTTTATTTAAATATCTTGCTAATTCCAGTCCTAGCAGTGAAAGCAAGTTCTAACTCATGGCTTACTACACAGATGAAGGTTTATAAGGTTTAAGGTTTATAAATTGGTATTTATATTAATATAAGTTCAATGTACTTGATGCCAATAAGAGTAGTTTGGGGAAACACAAAATTAAGCAAATGACAGGTAAGACACTTCACTATCTCTTCTTTAATATATTAAATAATCTCTGGACCTGATTCTGACCTCATTTGTGGTCAAATTTTAATGTTGGTTAAGCTTAACTGATAGGAGGGGAGTTATTTTTCATTTACTAGAAGTTACGTGACACCAGATTCATTTTTAGATATCATGTTTTTACATTTCCTAATGCAGGGTAATGAAGCTAAGCACTGGCTCAGAAAGTGATTGCTTATTGTGATGATTCCCATTTTGTTAAAATACCACCTGGGGAAAAAAATAAGTCATTGTTTCCTTTTCATAAGCAAGTTTAAAGGCACATTTTGACAGACATTTGCTTTCTAATCTTTGTGACATAAAGAGGCACATGGCATTAAGAAAACCAAGCTTGTGCCTGCCAGATGTGCAGAGTTCAGCAGGAACAGCTGCAAAGTGGCTGCAGTGACCAGCCCTTTTCCCTCTCCTTTTCTTAAGGCCTCACTCATTCTCATGCAGCGAGGCAGAATGGAAATGGAGAATGTCAGTGCATTCACCTCCTTTGGTTGGATAATAAACCCCATATTCAGGTTTTTCAAAAGTTGCCACCACCAGAGAGGAAGCAGAAGTGAAGATGCAGACTCTACCTGCTTGTCACACCAAGTCTCTACTGGGTGCTCTGGCTTTCAAGATCTGTGGATCTTGAAAACTTGATCCTGTACTCTGTTACTCTGTAAGACTGAAAGGACAAGATAAAAAAATTCAGTCTATTCACAGTATATACTGATAGTAATATTTTTCTTGACCTTCATGAGCTTTGTAGAGAAAATAACATTTTTAAAGTGGAAAACAAGAGAATTATGTGGGAAATAAGGGAATCAAGAAAAATGAGGTAATAATCACAGGTTTGGCACGCTACTCAACAGTTCAATATGGGCATGACTTGCCTCATTGTGTATTTTATATATAGCTTCATTATAAGCAAAAGTACAATTTACTGTAGAATTATTTTCTGGGAGGCCTGTTTTATGCATCATGTACCTTCCTGGCACCTTACAACCATGCTTAACCTGTATAAAATTAATTATATTTATAGGTGGTGTCTGAATGAGCTAAACATGATTTTTTCTTCTCCAGCTTATTTCCTAAATCAGATACAGTAGCTTAACTCTGAATAGGAGAAACCTGATGAATTTCAGCTTTGGTGAGATGTCTGCAGCCAGATCACTTCCTCTCTTGTAATAAGATAGATCACCCACAGAAATTTCCTTTGGACTTGAAAGTGAGTCCTATGGCTCAGCTGGGATGTGCCCCATGTCTCAGACTGAAAGGATTTTGTATGAGAGCAGAGTATAAGGACAAATAGCTTTTACTTATAAAAAAGAAAGAGTGGGTAATTTTGCAGGTATTTTACCTCCATTGGAACTACTTTTCTTTATAATGCAAAAGATAAATGGTAATAATCAAGCAAGTAATGTTATTGTAAAGTGGTAAGGTGGGGAGAGTTTTCTGCTGTGTAGGAAATCAGAAATCTTATCTGTTGTCAAAATCCATGTGCATTTGTCTTGTAGAATTATGCCTTCAGGTGGTAGCTAACCATCCCAGTGCTCAGTAATTACTCTTTGGCTTATTTATCAGAATGATTGTGTTACTGCCAGCATTTGAAGAGTTCTGTGTGAAAAAAATTCACATGTAGTTCACCTTCAGTCTTCTATGCCATCTATTACCTGGCATTTCTTAACACCACAGACTCTCTTCTTCAGGACACATATTGCCCTGAAGAATAAATAAATGGGTAATTTTATTTTTTTCAGGAGAAATATTTATCCTGAAATAGAAGCTATTTTACCTTCATCAAATGATGAAAAACTTCAATCAATATACAATACAGGGTCCTGGCTCACCAAGATTCACCTTAATTTTCATTTCAGTTCAAGTCAGACATCTTATTCACTAAGTATCCATTTATACTTAGAAAGGGAGACATGAGGTACACAAAGTTTTCAATTAGAGGCCATTATATACAGCTTAGAACAACATATTTGGTTGTTCTTTATGATTATTATATAACATAATCTTTTAGGGGGAAAAAAGCAGCAAAACGAAACTCTGCCTCTCTATTAAATAACTTCTACCCAGAATAGCATTCATATAGGGTGTTTGTTTAAAAGTAAATGAAATTTTGAGGGTGTGAGAAGGAGAGTATCTCAGACAAAATGAAAGATAAAGATGTGAGAGTTTAAATGTCACCCTTCTCAATGAAGTCAGCATTAGAAAGCCACAGGGAAAAGATACAGCTCTATTGTGTGATAAAGCCATGGCATGGCTGATGAAGGGAAGGGTCCCTGGCTGCCCATGCTCCCAGGTCACAGCTGCTCAGCTGGAATGCTTGCCCTGGAATGCTGCATCCCTGGTGATGGCACTGCAGGCTGAGAGCTGCTGGGCTCCAGTTCAGGGTAAGAAAACTGGTAATTCATTACCTTTTAATGACCTTCCAGAGTGGGAGCTCATCTCAATAGCATATTAAAGCAATCCATTCAGGTATAACAGGCCAAACTAGATCAAAAATCCCTGAGCCATACACTATTTATTGCCAATTGAAAGATAAGTTTCACAGAAGAAGCTACTTTATATTTGCCTTCTGGTATAAAACTATTTTTAAATCTCCAAAGATATATTTAAAAACTCATTCAGAGCCACCTGTCAATCCAAGGTCTGTGGGAAGAATGGACTTCTAGCTCATATCTTCAAACACTGTGAATAGCATTACTTCTCAGTGTAACATTTCAGGATTTCCTATATTAAATTTATATATATATGTATAGATATGTACATATAAGAGGTATATTTGTATAGTTATATATATATATAACTATATCTCTTATATGTATATATATACATATAAAAGATATAGATATATATAGACATTGTCATGGCAAGAGGACTCATTGATAATAAACCTAAGAAAATTGGGGGACATTTCCCAAAGCAACAAGTAAACAATTCTCTACCTTATTTATGAGTATGGTTTGTTCATAAATAGACATGAGACATTCTCTGGACACGTACCACCTTCCTATTGCCAATTACCACCTTGGGAAAGCAATAGGTACATTTAGGACCTGAAGCTATGGTCAGATGTGAGAAATTAGTCAGAGACAAATAGGCATGTATTAATATAATCCCAATATTTGTTTTTTAAAAAAAGGAAAGCATTTGTGCTGTTTCCTGGAACAAGAGAAAGAACAATTTGCATAGCAGTACTAGTGGCTGTGTTTATTCACTTGCACACAGCTCTATGCAAACCAACCCTCACCTTAGTTCAGAAAAATTATGTATCTGCAGAACACTGCAAAGAACTCTCCTGTGTTCCTTCAGCTGAGCCTGCTGCTGGAGATGAGTAATAGAATTTAAAACCAGCTTTTGCATATCCAATCATTATAAAGAGAACTGGAGAAGCATTATTTGAATTTGTTTTTTCCTGAAACAAAACAGAGCTTTCTCTCTCATTATATTTTAAAACATAATTCCACAGGTCTTGTAAAATGTCTTTAGAATGTAAGCACTAAATGACTGGGTGGCATAGAGAAGAACAGGTTGATTAAATGCAGAAATGTGTAGGAATGAATGTCGAAATCCGTATTTGTTACGGCTTATATTTTGGGAGACATCCTGCAATTTGCCCATATTGTGTTTGAATGAATAGTCTTAAGGTATAACATAAATTTTAAGAATATATAGTAGAAAGCTTTCTTCATACAAATTCCCAGCACTTTTAGGCAACACTGCTATCTACTGGGACACTGGTTCAAGCCATACTGAAGCCCTCAGAAATGGCAGGGGACAAAAGTGTCATGGCAGCAAACTTGGCCACAAGTCCAAGACAATGCCTGGAAGGGTGAGAGCCTGAGCCCACAGAGGGCTGTGTACCAGAACCCCCCTGGTAAGTTGTGTAAAAAATCAAACCTTGCCCTAATAGCCAACCAAAAGCTAAAAACCTGCTTGAAGGCAATGGGAACAAATACTTTGAAGGAAGGAGGTTTCTCCATGTTCTCCCAACAGTGACAGTGACTGGAGCAGCACAAGGGCACAATCAGGGGTAGAAGTTGTACAGCTTGTCTGAAATGAAAACACAATATGCTCATGGTTTTCGAGTGAAATGAAATCATTACAACAGCAGAGCCAGTATATCTAGGAGGTAATTCAGTCTTTCCAGGAGGTGATTTTTTTTCTGCAAGTCCAAACTTGCTCAAGATATCTGTGGTGTGATTGTTTTGTCAAAATCATAGTTACCTGCAGAAGCAAATCCACTGTTATGAAAAGCTGGACATCTTTTCAACATACCACCTAACAAGAGCTTTCAGAATAATTGTGTTCACTTTATAGACAATTATAAAAGCTGCAGGTGTTAAAGGTAGGACCCTTTAAAGAGAATGTTGATTAAAATGAAAGCTACGAATTCTGTAAAGTAAAAGTATGCTGGATGTGCTTAAAAGCTCTTTAAATGGCAAATTTAATCTAACTTAAAGAGAGGGAGACCTTGTTCCCTTTCATTTGGGAAGAAGAGTGGGCTTGAGCTGCAGAACTTGCACATACATGTTCAATTACTCTAGTGAGTAAACACCAGTACTAGACTGTCTATATCAAATCAGCTGCAAAACAGTGGATATAAAAGCAGTATTCTTTGGCCTAGATGGTTATACCTGTTAACACAAAAACTTATTTGATGTATATGTGAAGAATTCCAGCGGTTGTCTTTTTGATGTTGAGTATGAAAGGGAATACACCTCATTAAATGGCACATCAAAAGGATGAAAATGCAATCATTAATCTATGTTTTATGACATCCTTCTAACAATCTATTGTAGAAATCTATATTGCATCAAATAGCAGAAAGGTCATGAAAAATTCCTTGAGTGGTAGGACTCTTCATACTCTTCATTTTTTCTGTCTTACATTTCCTAAGCCCTCCACTTTATACCTGAAGATAGCCATACTTATCCTCTTCTCACTGGTGCAATTTTAAAGTCTGCACAACAGAGGCAAGGTTAGAGGTGTAAAACATAAACACATATCCACTGTGCTTAAATCCTTCATCTTGGCAATAAATTGCTGCATTTAATTCATCTGACTGTCTGAGCATACTGAGCTGTTGGTGCAGTGTAGATACCCAGCCCTAAATTAAAGCAGGCTAATTTCTTCTCTGACTCACCCAGCTCCTCCTTCTAATGTACTGAGGAATGTCTCTGTGTCTGGTGACACCACCCCAAAGTCAGATTTAAATTGCATTAGATATTGTTTCTAATCAGGGAGGAAATCTGGCAAGTAGGGCAGGTCTCCATCCTCACTAGCAAGAGGGAAACGAGCTGCAGCTTTGGGTCAGGATCTCCAGCCCTGACTTGAGCAAGAGGTGGTGTAGCTGTGGGCAATTTACCTGACAGGTCTAAGCCTGTCCCACCCAGCTGATCATCTCTGCTGCTTGTGGGAAGGAAAAGGAGCTATCTGAAGCTTGAAGGTATTTGGGAAAAATCTGCCAAAACAGGAAAGAATTCCCCCCAGGTAACACAGACACAGGCAGTTAAAACCCTGAGTGAATTCAGTTCCCTCACCTGCTTTCCTTGCTCCATCTTTGTGTCAGGTCCAGGTGAGGTACTGGAGGGCCTCAATCCCCTGTCCCACCTCCTCTGCAGTGTCTGAGCACTGCAGTGCCTGGAGAACATCAGCTTATGTGGGGCTTCTCTTTAAAGGAAGCCCCTATTCTTTGAGGGGTTGCTCTTAAAAGTTAAAAAATAGGATTATATTTTCCTATGGTTCAATGCACTATAATAGCAAATAAAACTTCCCTGAATATTTTATTGACAAGTTTTCTGGCAAGGATTTTCACTTAAACACAAGCTGAAAACAAATATTTCAGGAAGTTCACAGAAGATTCCTCCTTCTCTAACCTGTAAATGAGAACATTAAAACTGGAAATACACTTTCACAGAATAATATTTATCCAATAACAATACTATTAACCTATTTATGCTATTAAAACCAATCCATATAGTCATAAATAAACATGTAGATGTCCATTAGACTAGAGAAGATACTCCTGAAAATATTTTCTTTTTAGCTACTGAAAGTAAATACAAAAGATGGAAAACCAGTCTTAAATATGTGCTGCCATAGGGGAATTAGGAGAATTTAAGGTTTCAGGCTGCAGGATTTGTCAAAGCAAATTTTGTCATTTAGAAATACTCCTGTATTACCTACTTACAGGGACATACATCATTCAGTCATGAAACAAAAGTGATGTCATGTGATTTAACAGGATAATTAGCTATCCCTATATCCATTATCAGATGCCAAGAATAATCATGCAATATTTCTGAGATATACCTGTCGTAGTTGAAAACTTAAAAAGAAAAACGCTAGTAATTCTGAATGAAGGATGAATTCAACATTTCTCTAGTCTTTACATGAGCTTTTGAAGAAGCAAAACACAGTTTTCTATGTAATATTTCCTTTTGATAGCAGTCATTTACATACTACAAACTCAGAAAGTATTCGGCAAAGAGGGATTTGAGATGTTTGAAAAATCTGCTCTACATTTGTAGATGGAAACCAAATGTACAGGTGAAAGACCTGACTAGAGGGCATCAAGGTTCTTTCCAGGCCCATGTGGGCTCCTCCTGGTGAGCCTGGGGTTGTCCCCAAGACACAGAGATTCCTTTCCCTCGTGCTCTCAAGGTTTTATATAATACTATATTTACTATAGTAATCTTGCCTTCTGTGTTGAAGTTGACACAAACTGGAGCCCTGTGCCATGTTTAAATCTGCAGCTGGCTGCACACACCTGTAGAGCAGTGGGATGGCAGGAGGGATGTCTAGAGATGAAAGGCTTGTGCTGTCAAGGATCCAGAGGCTTTTGTGATTAAAAAAGTGCAAAGTAAAGATAAGGGAAATCCTCCAAATGATGGACTTTTGTGGGAAATGAAATCCCATGCAACAACTTGAGAAGGCACTATGAGATCTGTCAAGGGTTGGTCTCTCAGCCAAATGTTCAACTGTTTTTGAAACCTCGAAGTATTAATTGTATTAATAGATTGTGGGGGAATAATGTAAGTGGGTTTTGTTTCCTTGCTAGGCTGGCAATGAGAGGTGACTTCCTGCCTGCTGTTTTTAATCTGACAGGGCACAGGCAGAGGTGTTTGTCTCAGCACTGTCCTCAGGTGTGCTTCACACACAAAGCATCCCAGGAAGCTTTCTCTAGCAGTCAACAAGTCAGAAAAGCATCAGCATGTTGGCTTTTGCCAGGGCAATGGACATGGGTTCAGGTCTTAGCAGTTTTCCACACAAGCCTCGGGGCTCTGTGAAACAGACCCTCACTCCTCATGCAGAAAAAAATGAGCTGAATTAAACCCTGACATGTGTACATGTAATGGCAATTCTGCTTCTTAAGCTCAAGCTGGATTCATCCTACACTGCTTTAGTAGAGCAGCTGATGTTAAACCACGTGTGCAGGGTTGCAGCAGCACCTGTGTGAACCCACTGCTGTGTATCTGAACCACTGCTCCCTTCACTGTCACAGCAAATATGAGCTACAGAATTCCCGGGTGCCTTGAGCCGTGTCCAACCCTTGCAGCCTGCTCAGCTTTGCTCCTGCTGCACCCCCCCAGTACTGTTTATTTGCATTCAAAAGCCATGCACATCAAGTTATGCATTAAAACATTCTTTGACTCAACTCAGACCTGTTTGGAAGCCTAAGAGGAGTGAGAAAGAGGTTCTTTCCAGTAGCACTTCACAGGCAGGGAAGGATAAGCTTTAACATCCCCTGCCCAGGCTCCCCAAAGGTGAGATTTTGTCTGCCATCACCATAAACTGCTCCCAGTCTTTATCTCTCCCCCACGCAGCAAATAGCACAAACAGTAACATAGCTGTCAACAAACTAGTGAATCAAAACAGTATTTTTCTGAGTCACTTCTTAAATAATGGTAATTATTTAATAATGGTAAAGAGAAAAGAGTAGTTTGAAGTTTGTACTCAGACTTTTCGGCATTCAGCTAGGAAAACATCTCTGAACATCCCCCTTTTCTCCCAGGTTTTTCTCCCTTTACTCTGAAGGTCAAAGGTTTAATTTGTATGCTCGTCGCTCTCTTTCACTTTCCAACGTATCCCTAATTGAAATTTGACACATATACCCATTAGCTGAATTTATTCTTTTTCCATGCTTCATTAACAATGCTCTTTGCTATATTACGACGCTAATGCTCATCATAAAACGCTCTCCTATGCAATGTGGCTTACAATGGATGGTGATTGATGGTATCACAGGTAACATGGAATCTGGGAGGTATAACTGTAGGTGCTGAAATTGCAAGCTGTGGCAGGAATCTCAACAGCTATGGACAGATCCTGACTTTGCAAGGTCTATTAGAGGGTGTAAAATCTCAGCAACTTCTCTGATGCTGCAGCACGAGCCCAGCTAAAGCAAAATCCATCCACACCTGTGTTCTCTGAACCCAAGTCTGCCACTGAGAACTTCTGGCTGAACTAGATCATAATCTACATTATTCACCTGAAATGTTGAATATAATTTTCGCTACTAAATTGTCTACAATTGGGTCTTGTAACTAGAGAATGAAACTCAAAACCATAAATGCAAATGAGCTTTTCATTTAAAACTGCAATTTCCTTTCTGATGTACTGTACCTCTTGTCCATGAAGTTCTGTCTTTTTTGGAAAATGACATTTTCCTATGGTGTATAAGTTTCATTGGGTTGTCATGGAAACTGGCTCTCTCTTTTTCATTCTTTCTCCCTGTTTCCAAGTCTTTCACCTTGAGAGTAAAACGATTGTCAGTTACAACACATAATTTTGCAGGTTAAACTTTCTGTGATCACTCAAATAGGGATGAAATACCATCCCAGAGTTTGGGGAGAGGGGAATGGGAGAGTGCTCAGGTATTTCCAAAGGGGACAGTCAAACCCTTCAGTGCCTTTTGCCCCCACTTTAGCAGCAGGGGCAGGGGGTGTGAGTGCAGCACACAGTGTGACCCAGGCTCTGTGCTTTGGGCCATGCTTACACACTGTGCCAAGCTGCCTCTGCCTTCTCCTGCCCTTGCTCCAACAGGGAATGTGCTGGGCTACACCTGCTCCAGGAGCCTCAGCAAAGCCACACATCCCTCCAGGAGCCAGCCTGGCCCTGGACACGTGGGAGGCTGTCCTGGGGGAGAAAAAGGTGACTGCTTGTCACAGCGAAACACAAGGGCAGGGAGCACACAAAGAGCCTCAGAGAGCAGAGAAATGCCTTTGGAGCCCAGGAAAGCAGCCTCAGTTTTACTGAATGGTGGCTGAGGTGACAGCAAACTCTTGTAAGGCAAGAAGAGAGCATCACCTCAGCAAAAAAACCATAATCTGGAATGATTTTCTGGATATTCAGTCCAGCCAAAGGAACATACCAATGGAAATGGGGGCTGGAGAGGCTCAGGGCTTGTTCTTTTGTTCAAATCTTTAGAACTTTCCCCTTGCCTAAGACTGGTTTGGTTTAGTGCCCATGCAGGGCTCATGTGTCACAAGCTGTATCCTGCAAGGAAAAGATCCTTAAGCCCAGCACTGAGTGATGCTCTTGCAGTGGCTGCACCCAAGGGATCAGGAACTGGTGACAGTGTGCACACCCATGGGTGCCTTATGATATGAATATGAATATGATGCCCTAAATCCAGGGCCCGAAGCCATTCTCAATCTGCCATCCCTTTAGGCAGATTCTTCACCCATATAATCTGAAATGTATGAAAAAAACATTTGTCTCTATAGAAAGTGTCTTAAGGAAAACTGGAAGGCAGCAGCATGAGCAAAAGACCTGCTGCTTTTTATGGCCAACCTGAAACCATAAAAAATGGCAATCCTCACTGAGCTTTTAGCCAGAGGAGGCTGAGATGAGTTTGGATAAATTTTCGATAATCATCTGAGTCTCTGAATGTTGCCAGCATTATCTGAGGTTTACCAACCACTTGCTTGAACCCCTGCAAACCAATTAGCTAATGTGTTTAAATACTTGAGGAATGATTAGTCAGGTGGAGTCATTTTAGCAGGGAGAAAAATGGATGTTAAAAAGGAGGTTATTTAGCACATGTGTGCTTGAAAGCTAAAAGTAGTAGGAAAAAACAAGGTTCATTGGGTGTTTTCTTTTTCTTTTTTTGCACTAGCAATTTCACCTATGGGCACCTTATATTCTGTGTTAGAATATACAGGCCAATAGAGGATTATTTTTTCAGCTGTTAATGAATAGCACTGCTGTGTGATGCATGATGTGAAAAGAAGGGGTTTGAAAAAAGCTTTGCAGGAGCACCACTTTGCACTTTTACCTGATGAAGCACGTGATAGGTTCTCCAGCTGTTTCCTACAGATGTTATACATATGCTTAAAGGTCAGTGTTCTGTTGAGAGCATCCATAGCCCCCCTTACATTTAGATAACAAACAAACATTTTGTGCCAAGAAAAAGCGTTTGAAATAAAGAGCATTGCAAAAACAAAAATGTCTAATTGGCAGATGAGGAATTGAAATCACACCTCTGAAGGAAAATCTGACTAATATTTTGACTGCTCTCTCAGATTTAGAATGCTGGGACTGGTTCCATGGGAAAAGACCTTGGAGATGGCACATTAGGAGCAGGAGAAGCTGCACTGCCACATGGTTCTTTCCTCTCCAGCCACCCTGTCACTGACAAAGTTACCTAACTGTGTTGCCCTGCCAAGGGTGAATGCCTGGCCCCACTCAGCCTGCTCCAAGAAAACAATCAGCCTTGTAAGCTACCATGAAATGGGAAAATAGTCACTTTCTCAGAAGAGTAATGAGACTTTGAGACATCAAATTTTAAGATTGTTTTGATGTTTGGGGGAGGTGGGGTGGGAGGGGAGTGGAGAGGAGAGGAAGAAAACAAATCAGATTGGGATCATTATTGAATTTCTGAGAAACCTAGAATGCAAAACAAGCTTGATTCAGCTGATTGAGCTGGTTCCTTTAGGAGAAAGGGAGAAGAAAAGCAGCAGTCTGGCTCTAACATGCTGTCTGCTCTCAGAATTACTACAGATGATTATAAATAAAGTTATAGGTTTCACTGTAGGATTTTTTTTTAATTATGACATTTAAATCCTCTAATTAATCCTTTTAATCCTCCAATTGATAGCAGTATCTTTTAAAACACATGATCATGTAAAACTGATCATGGTAGGACTTTCACATTTAGATGTTTGTGTTAGCAACAAATAGTTCTTCAGGTTGGCCTCCAAATGACCTCCAAGAAAATTGGTGAGGAAGGTTATAGTTTCAGTAGTTCCAGATTAATTACTGAAAACTAAATTGCAACTCACAGGAATTTACCGTGGTGTATTTGGTCTTCATATTCTGGTGCAGCCTATGTGAATTTCCATCATGAAACCAAGAGCAGTTTTCCTTGAACCTCTGTGTCTGCCTCTGATCTCTGATCCTGGAGCCTTGCTCAGGAACAGCTTGTACCAAGACAAAACTGAGCAAGTTATGCTACTTTTATAGTAGCTCCTTACCCACCTGGCAGTTTATGAGAGGTTTCATCAACCTATTTACTTCAGGTATTTATTCAAATACTAGGGGTACATCAGCAAGCTGTTGCAGTACTTAAAGGTATCTATCAGCTGCATATAAAGGAAGTGTACATAATTATCATTTCTTTCTTTATAGTGTCTTATTACAAGAAAGCAGCACAAATTGTCCTGAGTTCTGTTGCAGAATACAAATTCTTCTCAATGTCCTGGTGAGTTAGTCAGAAATGTTATAATTCCAGTCTCTTGGTGCACCCATTAAACATTTTCAGGAATGTTTTTCTTCCCTAATGAAGATATCTAGTTCTCTTTACAGCTCCTGCTCTTTAGATTAAGTACATTAATTTTTCTGCCCAAATTTGTCCACATAGACACAGACTTGTCTGACCATCATATCTAGGTTATGCTTAAAGCCAGCTTTCTACAGACTCAGGGTGACTTTGGGTTTGTCCCTTTTTCTTTCCCTCACTCATGCAGAGACTCAGGTTGTCCAGGTTTCTTGTCACTCATGATGTGTCACTGTATTTGCAATACAACTTTCCTTCCTGTATGTGTTGGTATAGAAAAATGAGGCCATCCTCTTAGCTAAGATTCCTCAAAACTAGTGGGATATCAATAAAGGAACAAACTGCTGTGTATTGCTCCAAGGGGGGTTAATTGACAAGAATTCTGCATTTGAATTCTGGTGCTCCCTCAAACGAGGCTGTGTTGCTTCATTTTGCCTTTCAAAACAACAACAACAAACCACAAGCAAGCTCTCCTCCCCCAGATGAACAAGCTGCATTTGTGTATTAGTGGAGTTCTCTGCAGTGCCCCTTTCACTGAGGTGAAAGATGAGTGCAGGAGGAGTGGTGGGTGCATCCTCGTGTTGCTGATCTGCTGCTGCCCCAGCAGGGCTCCATCTTTTGATAAAAGTGAATGGAAAGCCCTTTTTCACACAATTACTATAAAGAAAAAGGGATCTTAGACTGGGAGTGAAGTGATAAAATGTCTGAACCTTCTAGGAGTCATAAAGAAAAGCAGCTAAATGCAGTGAGCCAAGAGCAGATAGTAAAAAGGACACTGAATGTCATTCAGATGCCTGTGGTTTTGCAATGTATCTCACATGGAGAAGCATTTTTCAGGTTTTAAGACAAGATAATTTAGGGAAAATGCTGTAAAGTTTCCTATTGAATATGTATTTTAAAGTCAGAAGTTAAAGGAACAAGGAATATTCACTGGACAGAGAAAATCTTCATAGCTACTTCTGGGTCATTATTTCCCAGAGCAAAAAAGGAAACCTGACTGAGTTTGTGGACACTGGTGTTCTAGTGCAGTACCTGCTGCCAGCTCTTGGGTAGCCTGAAGCAAACGGGAGCTTCAGTCTGCCTGAAGAATAAACACAGGGCACTGGGGTAGTAGAGCTCCCTTTGCTCCTGCATTGCTCCTGAACTTGCATCAGGGGAAAGGAAATTGTGTAGGCCATTCCTTCAGGCTACCTGCAGACCACATAAATCAGTCTCGTTCACGTGAAGCACAGTAAATATTGTGATAATTGCCAAAGTCACTGCACTGATTTCTGCTGTTCTTCCATACTGAGCTGCAACATCCCAAGATGAAAGGATAAATGAATGGAGACATTAGCTCTGCTCGAGCTATCAACCCCATGTACAGGGTAATTACATTTTCAATGAGAAGCCACTGTCCATTTGCAAAATTACCTTGACTTGTATTTTAAAAATGCACTCTAGCTTCACAGTTGTAATTCTTGGTGGCTTTCCCTACAAAAGCACCTCTCTGTGGGCATGGTGAGTTAATAAACCATAAAACAAAGGTTTAATTACAGGGAAAAACATAAAAGTTGGCTATGATTGGGAGGCTTACATAGCTAACGTGTTCATTTTAGTGTTGTACATGTACTATTGATCCTACAGCTCCCCCCACCTTAATTCAGTTGTGTTTGTGGAGTTAGGCAGTGGTGCCCAGGCCATGGGGTTTATCTCCATTCCAGTCAAAACCAAATCTGTTCCCAGTTTTGGTCTCTGTAAATTGATGCTGGAGGCTCCCCTTCTCTTATCAATACACAAATATTTGACCCATACCAGTATTACTGTGATCATGACTCTCTACATCTGTAGATGGGGAAAATTGAATATACCCATTGCAATTCCATAAATAACTGTAAACGTTCATTTTCCCCTGAGTTTTTAGAATGCTTTTGGAAGTGTTTTTTTTTACTGCATTCAAAAACATTTTGAATATGGCAAGAAGTGACTATCTTGGCAAGAATATTTCCAAGCCTCAAAGTTCTTACTAAATACTCAGTTCAAGGATAAAACAATGACTGAAATTATTATTATTTGATTACCTTTAGCTCCATTTTTAGGGCTACACAGCAGTTTAGCAGAAGTGTTCCCCTTCTGCTAACAATTAGTTAAGACATTTGCTTGGGGTGTAGGCAAGTGACCTTTGGGACTCGTCTGAGGACAAGGCAAGGCACCAAAGCTGAGCCACAGCAGCAGGGAGCTGACAAGCCAGGACTGTACATGCTTAAACAAGTTTGACTTATTAAAAGAAAAATGTAATCTCCTTTCCTGTGACTTGTACTGCACAGACAGAGCCTGTGATTACATGGTGTGCCAGTGTACCCTAATCTCCTCCAGCAAAAGGAAACAGGTCACAGAACAAGTGGCACCAAAGCAGTGTGCAGCCTCCTCAGCTGGAATTCCTCACATGGCACCTGCATTGCTGGAGCTTCAGGCTCAGGGAAGACAGGCTCTCACCACTCTGTAGGATCTGAGATACTTCCCAACAAAATTCCAAGCCACTGCCTGCCAGTTTGCAGCATTTTACTGATTGTGACATTCTTGACTATTGCCCACAAAAGAAAACAACTTGCTCTATCTTTTTTTACTACCCACAGCCCATAGCTTTGGGCAATGAAATGTAAGGGTGTAGTTATGGAGATATTTATTTCATCTTCATCCCCAGTGAAGTAACAAATATTTGAATTTCATTACACTCCTGCTTTTAAAGCTCAAAGGAAATCACATATGTAGTTTATAATAGACAAGGAGAAAGCCAGTGGATTTTCTTGTATTGAAGATATGACAGTTGAGCAACCACAGGAAAGTAGAGGAGTGCAAATATGGAGTGATGACATGAAAGCANTAGCCTTGAGATAAGAAAAACAATCATATTTAGTTGGATATATCTTCTGTTAAGTAAATAGCCCAGCAGAAATGTGGGTGCTTTGTGGATGGCCCCTCCCATTAAAGGCAGAATATTAAATATTTTAGTGACCTTTGTTATGCTGAAAGAGTTCATGGTTGCTGCCAAATGGATCNGGCAATGAAATGTAAGGGTGTAGTTATGGAGATATTTATTTCATCTTCATCCCCAGTGAAGTAACAAATATTTGAATTTCATTACACTCCTGCTTTTAAAGCTCAAAGGAAATCACATATGTAGTTTATAATAGACAAGGAGAAAGCCAGTGGATTTTCTTGTATTGAAGATATGACAGTTGAGCAACCACAGGAAAGTAGAGGAGTGCAAATATGGAGTGATGACATGAAAGCAGGAAATAATATGAAGGTGCAAACTACTATATAGAGGAAAAACAGATTGCTCAATAGCTAAAAGCCAGCTATGATAATTTAAGCGGGAAAGGAGGTTTTGATGATTTCTTAATTAAAA
>VZTT01030931.1:53426-78024 GCA_013400855.1 Buphagus erythrorhynchus | reverse complement strand
CTCCTAGAATGGCCATGACAGGTTAAACAAAAGGAGCTACTCATCAAGGTGTGAGATCTTTGCAGACATTGACTCGGGTTTTGGAGTGTTGGGTGCTCCCAATCACGTGAGGAGAGCAGGGTTCACTCTTCTCTGGACTGGTTTATGGTGTAGGGGATGATAACCACACTTGTACAGGGTGCAGCTGGGAGGTGCTTGTTGTGCAGTTCTGAGAAGTGGCACACACCCCTGCAGGCTGGTGATGAGGGGGCTGCAGTAAAGCACCAGCCAGGCCCTGAAGGCTGGGGCTGCTGGAAAAGGGACACAGGCTTACCACTGCACTATTGATGTACTCCTGACAGAGGCCATCTAAAATGCTTTGAAAACAGGGAGATATAAAGGAAGGCTATGTCTGAAATAATAATGAGGAGAAATATAAAATGTGGGAATAGTGAAAGTGTGCTAGCAGAGAAAACTAGTGGGATCATCAGTGTAAAAGCAGACCAACCAGAACTTTGCTTTGGAAGCTGTCCCATCAGGATGTCTTTACACCCTCCAATGACAAAGTGGAGTCCAGCTGCTTAATTATCTCTTATGATCTGGATGCAAACCATTCCTAATCCTTTCCTATTTGACCTGGCACTTTTATTTCTTACATTTAAGCAGACAATACTTCAGAATGTCTGTATTATTATTATTATTACCAAGACTTCAAACTCCTTGCCAATGAAAGAGAAATATTTGCCACCACCCAGAAAGGCTTCCTTACCTTGCAGAATTAGTCTCTCTGTTAATTGCTAAGAGGCAGAAGGTTGCAGAAGTTAACTACTAATGCTTTCTCAGTCTGCTTATTCAGGAAAGGGTCATATTACAACTGAAATAAGATGTTCTTCTCATTAAGGCAATAAATTTCAGACTCAGATTAAACTATTGATTCAGGCACAGATTTGTCACAGAGAGCAAATCAATTAAAATTTCTGTTACCCACCAGTAAATGAGATAATTATTTGTTTTCCAGACCTTTTTGTATTTGCCAATTAACCCATGTTTATTTAGCCTACAAGCTCTTGAGGAGAGTGCCTGCACTTAGCCTGAGCACATCTGTGATGTTGGGGCCTTCATGCCATTCAAGATTAAACCACAGTTAATGCTTTCAGAATGTGCCAGACAGCAGCAGAATATTCCAGCAAAATTAATGTCCTCAGCTATTCCTCATTATATTTATAAGAGCCAAAGAACAGAAGCCAGGATAATTATGCAGAAAAGCAAATCAGAAATAAAGGTAATATTCTGCTGATGACTCATGTCACTGCTCTAGATTGTAACTGCAACTATAACGGGCAGTACATGAAAAGAACAGAAACCAATTAATTTTTAATCTGCTTCCTGTTAAATTGTTAAACTATTTCATAAAACCAGATTTCATTATTGAATTAGACCAGGAAAAGGATAATGACAAGATAAAACAAATACACAGTCTCTAATTTGAGTTCAATAATCTGACCTCATCTGAGTAGCCAAAACATGGACATCCTTTTAAAAAGGATGCCACAAAACTACTGAGTTTAGTACCAAGGCAGAATCTTTCACTGCAGATCCAGGTTCTATATCAAAGCTGAAAGAAGGTAAATTATCCTAATCAAAGGTAAAAGATTGACCTAATTAATTTTATAATTAACCTTGATAATTGAAAGGAAAAGGGGTCACCTTCACTGAGTTTGTTCAGTGTTTAATTTCAGACTATAAGCAAACTCATTCCTGTTAATAAGGCTACTACTCCCAAATGTTGACATAATAAAGCAGAAATTAATTAGCACATGCAAATGAAGACTACTTTTATTATAATGTACCATAGTTCCTAATTTATTATTCCAAAACATACAGCCATTTTAATATTAATTTTTGAAAATTTTGTGTCTTAGTCACATACAAGAAGTAGACTTCTACAAGAAAGCCTAAAGAAAGAAATTTCCAACAATAAGATTAGTATTTACTTTGTTTTATACAAAATTAGGAGTACCCTATTTTTATTTGCCAAAGCTGTGAATAATTGTTACTCAAAACACACTATGTAATATACTTTGGCTTTCCTGAAAGGTGGGGAGCAGCTTCTGCTTTTGTGTTAAAATGACTGGAATAGGAGAAACTGGTACCTTACTTGTTTAAATCCTTCTTATACCACAAAGGTGGTAGCTTATTTACTTTATCAGCAAAATTGTATTCACAACACCTCAATGTCACTCACCTGGGTAAAGTTCTCTCAGCTTGTAACACCCTGGGAGTTGGAAGTTAGATTTTATTCTTAAGATTGCATAATACTGTTTTGACTTGCTACAATAACGAGTTTCACACAAAGACCTCAAGTCTCTGAGCAACCTTTAATGTAGATAAATACAACTGTATCTATAAAGTAGAAGCTCGGAGGGATTTGCTCAACACACAGGGAGAACTTGCCTGTGATCACATAAAATGTATTTTATCATTACGATGGCCAGCTGCAGTAGAGCACCTTTACAGGCTCTATAAACCAGGGAGGTTTTACTATTTCCTGAGACTGTAACTGAACATATTCTATATATTTTTCTTTTCCTTCACACCCTGCATACCAATTACAATACCCACACAGAATTCATTCCATTTTCTTTAATTCTCCAGTACAAGGGATCACAGAGAAAAGCTTTATTAAATCTGGTAGTATTGTGTCAAGGACCTGTGCAATTTTCTTGGTTAGACTGCTCAGGGAATTATCTTGGCTCATGCTATAGAAATTTAGAATTATCCTCTAGCCTTTTCAAAAATACTTTAAAATTATCTACCTACAGCCAACAGCTGGTTCACAATGTGAGTACCAGTTTCAATGAAGAATCTCTTCAACAGCCTGCAGAGCCCATTTCTGGTATCACTACATCCAGCCTTGCTGAAGCAAAGGCAATAGTTTTAAGATATATATCTGTTCATCACTGAAGGCTCATGGAATGAGAAAAGGGAAAGTACAGTGCATTCTACCCTGAGCACAACAGCAATACCTCTCCTATGAAGAATCTGGAGGCCTGCTCCTTATTTCAATTTATAGTGTGTTTTAGCTCTTCCTCTGTTACCTTTGAAAGAAAATAAATGAAAACTCATGATTATCTGTAACAGTGAGAAAGTTCACAAGTCACCAACCCCATCCTTTGAAAACTGAATGCCCCATTCCCTCCAATGACTCCTTCCCAAAACACTTGGCAAACTCACTCCCTCCAGACCCCTCTGATGGACAGCCCAGGATCTGGGAGCAGAGCAGACTCCTGGTCCTGACCAGGAGCTGTCTGCAGCCTGTGTCTGCTCCAGCAGCACAGCTGGGAAGGAGCCACAGCCACCCTGATTTACCTTCCTGGCACAGTCATAAGTCACAGCAAGTAAAATTCCCATCATCAAGATCCAAAAAAGAATCAGAAGAACTCTTAGAAGGGTTTAACACTGTTTCACTTTATTTCTACCAGAGTTTCACTCCTTTTGCATGATCCTTATTTTACTCTTTGGTTAGAAAGGAGCTGGTGTGGCCAGCTGTGCTCTGTTCCCTTTGACAAGGACTGGTGATGAGAACAGGGATTGCCAATCCCTTCAGCATTCATCTGGGTTGCTGCAGGACTGGTGTGACTTCTGAGCTCAAAATTACACTGAGCAATGGCTTAAAATTATGTTACAGAAACTATTAAACTGTTAACTCATTAATTAACAGTTGGAAATTACTGAGGAAGCAGAATTAATGAAAATAGGAATCCAGTTCTTTTATTTATCACACAAGAGTGAGAAGTAAATGTTTTAACTCTGTACAGAAGCATAATGTGGTGATCTATAAAAAGACAAGGGAAACAGAAAGACAGAATGCAATCTGTTCAAAAAAACAGTTTTGTATGAAAGACTACAATTTGAATATTTCCAGAGATTTTTCTGGGATATTATGTAGGCTTCTCATCAAGTTCCCCAAAATTTATTTTCAAATAAACTAAAATATTCCTGATGGAAAACCCAATTTTGGTGAGCGAAAATTTTCCAAAATGACTGGAAAACACCAGCAAAAAAGATTGTACAACATCCAGCCTCTTGTAATCAAAGTGTGCAAGGTTTTTAACCTCTCTGTTTATGTTATGCATTCATTTGAGGAAATTGCTATGAGCTTGAGAAATCCTTAGAAATTTATTATTCTTTGATCCAAGTCAGCCTGTGTTTTTCTGAGTTTGAATTATATATGTACCTAATTTTAAAGCATATAGATAATCAAGAAAATACAAGAACATATTTGAAGAACAATGGCCAAAAATACAAACAAATTCCAAAGATGGGAGCCACTGATCAACCTACTCTTATATTTAGCTGTAGAGTTGAATACTGTGCTCTTTGGATGTAGGGCATTAAAAGTATATTTACAGATTTCTGCCAGATTTTTGTAAAACATTGTTTCATCCAAGACTGGCTATGTATCCCACTAAAGAGGAACAGCAGATTTGCTTTCAATAGCACAGATGTATGGAAATGGAAAGCTGGAATAGGTGCTGAATGTGCTGTGAATGGGATTGCTCTTCTTTACCACAAATCACACCCATGAAGGAAAGGGTACAGATCTCAATAAATCTGCAGCTGGGACCTGCTGTATTCCAGGAGACAGTGTCACTGCATGTGACTGGGACTGACCTGTACAACCCATTTGCAAGTCAAAATCCTCTGCCAGACTTGTTGCTCCCTTTAGAACTAAGTCTACAGGATTGCAATGTCCACACAATTCATGAGTTGACATTGAAATTATATAAAAACACATTAATTTATTACTATCTCTTAATTACATAACAAAAGTCTCCAGGACATTTGCAAACATTTTCTTTTAATAAAAATAACTGTTTAAGTGTAGGAAAACTGGAGGATGTAACGGGAGATGAATGGGGGAACATGACAAGTTTTCGAAAACATTTGGATCAAGAATACATTTTTAATTGAAGAAACATGAATCATCTATAGGGGATGCATCTGCTCAAATATTGATATATTTTTATCTATATATCACAGGAATTGCCTTGAGGCAAAATTATATAAATCATAATTTATGGAAAACTCTAGAGGGAATTACTTCCTGTTATTTAAAATTCATCTCAAGAGCAAAGAACTTGTCATAAGAAAATTGCCCAAGATTTTCACTCCTGTACATATGCAAATATTCATACAGTCATTTTTCTCCCTTTACTTGACATTTGCTTTGTTCACATCCATGATATGGCCCTTCCTTCTCTGTTGGAGAGGGGGGACATGAAGCCCAACATGTTAATAGTTTATGTTCCTAATCTGTAGCTCTTGCATATTTTTCCATTTATGATCAGTGTTTATATTTACATAGGAAGGAGATAGCCTGTCAAGCTCAGCACAGCACTAATAATCCTAAATCTTTCTAAACAATTGTTTTGGCTATTCTCTTCCTTTTGGACAAACAGAGGGAGCACAAGCTGTGGGTGTGAGTCTCCTTATGCAGAGCTTGGGTCTTGACTGCTAAACAATCCTGTCCCTAGCTGAGAACCCATGGGAAGATAGTTTGTAAGGATAGTGCAGAAGGCAGACTTTCCCAATGAATTACAGCTGTAATGATTACCAAGGAGTGGAAACAGCCTTGCCTGCCCAGTGAGGATGGGTGTTATAAAAGAGTGGGTCAGCAAGTCGAGAGTGAGTTGCAGTTGGAGAACCAGGGTTTGCTGCAGTTTGGGATTGAGTCTGCTGTCTGTGCTGTGGGGAGGAAGTGACATGTGGCTGTGCAAGGGACAGACAAGGTAAGATGATGCTGTGTGAGGGACAGACAGGGTTAGGTGGCTGGGTGAGGGACAGCTTGGGGTTACCCAGTCATGCAGAAGGAAGAAGGAAACTTGCAGAGAGGAGAGAAGGAGTCAGAGCTGTGTGGAACTGCCTATGAGGAAAGGAGTCAGTACGGTGTGGAATTGCCTGAGAGAAGTCTAAGGAGAAAAGGCATGAGAGGTTTTTAGTAAAAGACTGGTGTTGGTGCCAGTCATGTCCATCTTGACATAATTACTATAAGAACCATCCAGAAAAGTTCTGGGAAATAAAGATTCTCATCCTTACAAGGCAGCCTTACACCCATGAGTGTAAAGAGTGCCCCAGATTGTTATTATCTCCCCCAACATCAGTTTTCACTCCAGAGAGTTACTCAGTGCAAGACTTGAAGGCAGCCAACAGGATAACAAAGTGTAGTGTGTCCAGGCAGTAAAAAGAAAATGCTGCCCCAAATCTCTCTCATATAATTTTGCACATGCTCAGAAGTACCACACACTCCCTACAAATCCCTTCAGGTGGCTCATGATCCTCATAATGTGCTGGTTAGGAGAGGCAGACTTTCCAAAACTTGATGGATTGGTATTTAAAACACCAATTTTAACACCTGCAAAGGTGTTCAGAACAAAATTTGATTTTCTATTTTAAGATAAATGTAATTTTATGACACTGTAAAAGGCAGCAGTGGTGTCTTCAGAAGCAGTACACATGGATAAGTAACCAGGATTTAAATGAGATTTCATGCTTCTGCCACTTAAAACAACTGTGATGGAAGTACAGTCTCCATAGATAACATGGTTTTGCCCTTCCCCTTCCTGCACCTTGTATAGAAATGATCTGATGGCAGTGCCATTGGCAGTGGCTGGATTCCTTACTGGACAGCTGCTAAAGGAAGGGGAGCATCTTTGTTTGCATAGGGGACACACACCCCTCCCATCCAACCCAACATATCACCTCAGCACTGAGCAGCATGATCCCTGCAAAGCAGGGGTTCAAAAGGGGGAGGAAATTCCCACCATGCTTCCCTGTCCCCTTTTTCACTGTCTTTCACAGCACATGCAGGCAGAAGTCCCTGGTTAAAAGCATACTTTTAGCATATGTGTAAAAGCCCTTCCAAGAATTGTGAGTATTGGCTCACAGTTTAAAAGCGAATGGAGAGCAACTCAAGGGAAATAAGAACTATATTGTGGATCGAAGCTGCATCAGACACAATTCACTGCAGGAGGCTGGAGGCTATGCCAAAGCACCAGCAACGGAACTGAGAATTTTTTAGTGTGAGCTGTAGCAAACTACTCTTTAAAAAAAAAAAAAAAAAAAACCTGAAAGTGAATAGGCAGAAAATGGATGTAAAAACCTGATTCACTAAAGGCATGGGCTCAGAAGCAGCACTTTAGTTTATATTCTCACTGCTTGCTGCTCACAAAGAGCAGGGAACATACCAACATAATAACTGATAACAGAGCTCATAAAAAGGAAGCCAGGAAGTGTAGGTTTTGAAGGAATTGCTTTAGAAAAATGATGGTGCTGACCAAAAGGGTTGCAGCTGTCAATGTGCCTTTTTCACTTGCAGGTTGGTCTTTCCAATGGCAGCAGATGAAAGGATATTCAGTTCATGCTCTGAGCAGATTTTTCATTTCCTCTAGGTCTTGTGGAGCTCCTCCAATTGACCAAGTCACTTTGCAGCCATGCCCTCTCATCTTTTGGCATCTCAGACACCTATAGGTCAGTGGATTATGGAATATTCTTTGGGACAAGTTGTTGTTGGTTTTCTATCATACAACAGCCTCTTTTCTAGATGGTGAGGATTACAGCATTCCTTACTTCCTCTTTAGGGTCTGTGAAATGCGACTTAAAGAGTGGTACTGTAGGCAAGGAGTAAAATGTGACTCAATAGCAGCTACTGCAGCCATCCCATAGTATTTTGCATCAGCACATTACCAAAATTCCCTGGTATCTTTGGTGTGATAGAGCAATGAACCCTGTGGTGTTTCAGAGACCTTTTAGGACATTTGCCCAGGCAAGGTAGACCTCCACTGTGTCAGCTGTGCATGGACTGGTGCTTAGTATGGGGGAGGGCCACAGAGGTGCTGTTTTGCTCTTTGGTAACAATTTTTTTCTGAGATTGTGTCAGAGTTACCTGGAAACACACTTGTACATTACCAAAAAGCATGCCATCACTCTTTTTTTCCCCTTTGGAACAGAAAAGGAAACACATTAACATTTCACAAAGCAGCCAGGTGGCTCTGAGCAGTGTTTCCCATCTCATTACAAAAGCCAGTATTTGTTTATCAAGAGCTCAAAGACTGATAAATGGTCAACTGGAAATGAACTTTTGCTGATAGAAGAAGCTGGTGCCAAACTAAAGGCTTTTGAGTTTCCTTATCATTAGAATGAGAGCTACCTCAGTTGCTATTTTACTTGCTACCTTTATCATTATACTAGGCAGATCAAGATAGCCTGAACTCTGTAGAACTTAAAATCCAAATATCACAGCTTCTGCCTGTCTCTGTTTCTTGTGAGTTTGAAGTCACTGGCGTTTGAGATAATTATTCATGGCAGAGCCAAAGTGAAGCATCAGAGCTGGCCTTTCTTTGTAGGAGAGCAGAACAGATCTGACTACAGGCAGGAGAGCCCAGCACAGCTCACAGCCTCTGCTGGGACAGATAAAGCAAACCCACTTGCATAAAAATGTGGGGAGGGAGGGAGACATAAGAAAAGGTTTCAGAGCTAAGCAGAAGTATATTTATACATATAAGAATAATGCTGGTGTGTGCAGTGAACATATAAATGCTAACAATACTGTATTTAATCATTTTGTTAAAAGCTTTGGGGAGGTCAGCTCAGGTCACAGAACAGAGAAGAAAAGCTCATAGGAAAGGGAAATGAGAAAGTCAAGTGAAAAGAGGGCATTTAAATTTGGGGAGGAATTCTTAAAAGAGATGGATAAGATAAGAAAACTAATGCAACCTGACTTCTTCATTTCTTATTAATGTGAGCAAAAAGCGTAATGAGGATATGTGAGAGATTACAACAAACATATTGCAGGGGCACCTAGGAGAGAGAGAAAATCCCTGAATCACTTGCCAAGTAGATAAGGGAGCTTTGATATAAAAATAGCAATTACTATCAGCTACAGATGCTTAGTACTTTTGTTCCTCTACCAAAGAAACACCCATCAAGTGAGAGCTGGTATTTCCAGTTTCATGTCTGATAACAGATCTACCTCAAAATGAGACCTCAGGCACTGGGGCACAGCTCACTGCACAGGATTTTTCCAGCACTTCCAGCCTTCATTTTAATACCTTACACTTTAACAGCTGCAGAATAAAATAAAAGCCTATAAAATGCAAAGTTAAAAAAAAAAGAAACTCAGGTCAAAAATTCTGGTTTTGGCAATGTACTTCAGCAGTGGCCACATGCCAAAAGCAGGAATCCCTGGGATGCTGTGCCCTGTGCTGGTGGCACTGCTTGGCAGGAGCAGAGGGCAGAGCAGGACTGCTCTGTTTCTGACAGCCTGGGACACCCAGGGCTTCATCCCAGCTCACAGAGAAACCCAGGAAAGACCAAGAGAAACTGCCAGCAGACAGAAAAGCTCTTGGAGGTTTTTTTCAGTAGCAGCAATCTCCTCTGGACTGTCCCAAGGACACTAATCTGACTCCAACTTTCCACATCTCCAGCTGTCCCAGCCTATCCCCCCCAAGAATCTCCCCTGGCTGACCAAGAGGAGGTAGCACAGGGTGCTCCAGCAGCTGTGTGCTGTCTCTGACAGCCCACTCTGCACAATTTAATTTTCCCCATTGTGCTGTCATGTCCAAATAAGAGGGAATCATGTGTGGACCTGCTCCTGCAGCCATGTTACCCTGGCAAAAGTCAACAAGAACTTTCTGCTGGGTTCAACACAATCGTGCTGAGCCTTGAGATCATGACTAATGTGGTATTAACATTTCCATGATGCATTTTCAGAACTTTCACTTTAATAAAACAACATATTCCCCACAGCACAAGACAACAACTTTCAAGCCAAATAGAATTAATGAGGCTGAGTAATGTTTGCATCTATCAATATTCTCAATCCTGTGAGCAGATATATTTATGTTCAGCAATCTGAATACTACAGAAAACATTCATTTTTACCATATTTCAGCTGAGCTTGAGTTAAAGACTAAAAATTTTTTTGCTTTGCTTTATTATAACCAATATTACTGCTGGCAAAGAACTTCAGTTTTGTGTTCCCAATTTTCTTCATTTTTGTGCACTTTTAAACACATATACATGTGCCAGCATATTTCACAGGCCTTTTGATGTTTTATCATCTCTGTATGTGGGTGGTTTGTTTCCAGTTCTAGTTTGAAGTGCAAATTTCCCTCTCAGTTTTCCTATGTGAACGTTAAAAATACAATCATGAAATACCTGCCACAGGTTTTCTTTCCTGGATTTCTGAAGCAGAAATCTGAAACAAGGTCTTGTCTTCAAATATTTGCATTATTAGGAAAAAAAAAAAAAAACTCTAACAAATAAATACATAACAATCAGCTGTTAAATAAACAGAAAGATATTCAAGGCCCACTGTCCCTAGATATTTGTCAGTATCCCTGAAGAATTAACTGTAATGCCTGCCCTGATAAAAATCTCTTGGGAGCAACAAGCATAGCAGCAAAAGGAATCACAACGGGTTGGAGATTAACTCAGCATCTGCTGTTTGCAGCCCACTGTGTGCTTCTGGGGCTTTGCAACTTATTGTGACTCATATGGAAATGAGATGGATCCCAAACAGAGCTTTGCTTTCAAAATCAGGCATAAAATCATCTATTTCTTAAATGAGCATTTCCCTCTGACATACTGAAAATTAACATGAAAGTGTTAGCTATGAATTATTTTTCATTTTTTTATTCGGTGTTCTTGTAAAGCAGGACAGCATTTTCCCAAATCTGTTGGTCTATTGGTCAATGGCAGCAGCACAACACTATAACATGGCTCCTGGGAATTTTGCTGTCTAGAGGATTTTTTAGATCTTATCAGCTGTGTTGTACATGCCAGTGAAGAAAGAGGGAGGCAGCAGGTTCAGTATTTTGTTCTCTATGTCTGATAAACAGGAGTGTTTTCTATGGAAATTAATGTTTAAAAGTAATCCCAGCACCCTCAAGCTTTAAGTGCTGTCACAAAGATTAGAAAGGACCAAGGGGAGCTCGCTGACTTTTGAAATTAGCACTTGTTCAAGAACCTGAATTTGCATAAGGGTCTTTGCAGCAAGCAGGTGTGAGCAGGGTGGTGCTGCCCCTGGGCCAGCTCAGAGCAGCCTGGCAAACATTGCTGCTGCTGCAGAGCAGCAGGGAGTGATCCCTCCTGCCCAGCAAAGGGCAGCAGGGAGGAAAGTGGGGTTTGCTCAGATTTTCTCCCTGTAACAATCTTGAGCTGCTTTGTGCCCTTCATTGCTGCAGCAGCCTTGTGAAGGAGTTGTGCCTCTCATTGGAACAGTCAGCTATTGAGAGGAAACAACTGAAAGGTGGATTTTTATTCTCAATTCCTTTAACTTCAAGACTATCAAGGTGATCCTTTTTAAGTTTCATGAGAACAGGCAGAAATGTGCTTTCCAGGTTGTGGGTGCTCCTTAAACGATGCCAGCAGACAGAGGTGAAGCAGTGGCTGCAGAGGTGTGGCTCTGGGTGACCTGGCCCAGCCCTGCTGATGTGCTGCTCCTCCCCAGCAGGTGCCTGCTCTGCTGCTGCCAGGCATAAGCAAAATTAATGCAGTACTGGGGATGATAAGGTGGGGCTTTTGTAAATCCATGCTGGCCAATGGTAATAGGATTCTTAATCCACCAAATGCTCTCATGACAGAAGTGAATTCAAGCTGAAGATTGGTCTTTGCTCTACACCTTTGGATTCATTTTGCTTTGTTAATATTCTAAACACTTTCCCCACAGACAGACTTTCTTTTCCAGTTTTGTGACTGCTTTTCCTTTCCTTACCTGTGACTTTCAATATCCTTTAGCCACTGTTCTGTAGCCGATTTATTGACACCTTCTTTCTCTCTCCCTTCTCTACCCTCTCTTTCAGCATGATGTGAACTGTGTATTTTCCAGCTAGGCCGAACTGTGTCTTTTCATTTGTGGGAGATATGAAATATTAAAACAAACATTTCCCTGCTTCACTCGCAGTAAGAGCTTAAAGGAGCTATTACAGGGATTATTTTTCCTCTACTTACTGGAAAACAAAGATAAAAATGTAGCTTTCAAGTAGGTCATTTAATCTTGGAACATTTAATTGTGAGGTTGCCAGCCGTGATTTGATTTCTCATCTTCTATTATTCCAAGGTTATAAACCTTCCAATTCATTTATATTTATAAACAATGTTCCCACTATATTACATGCATGGATTATTAGGAACACCTCCCAGTAGAGTACTGTCAACTTTTTGTACATAATTAATTAGAAGCCTCAAAGCTACCTTTTATCAAACTTTCACAGAGGTTTAGCATATCAGAAATCTCAAAATGAAAGAACTTTGTTTAGACCAAAGGGCTATCCAGCTTACCCAAGTGAGGAAATATTTCATATTTCGTGGGATTTCAAAAAAAAATTTAAAAATAATTAAAGCCAAAGTGGAAATCACATAGGGAAGAATGTGGTTGCAGTGATAACAGAATTATATTTCACAGTAAAGGGAGCCAAACCCTGGCTCTAATTAGCAGTCCAGTTCTGATAAAGTAAGTCAAAGGAGAAAACAACCTGACCAAAATGATGATCCTACCTGCAGAAAAATTGAGATGGGAGTAAGAACTGACCCCTAAGAGTTAAACTGCTGATAAATCATTCACAAGGTAGGAAAAGACAGCAATTGCAGTGCTCAGCCTATTTGCATGGCTTCTGATTTTTACAGTAGTTCCTCAGAAGCAAATTGAGCCTTTCAGCTTCAAATTAACTTGCAAAACTTTGGCTGAGAGGTCAATCTCACACGGCCCGTGCCCATGGGAGCCCACACATTATCATCCTAATTTCCTACTTGCCACATGCAGCATGTGTGAGTGGGTCTGGGATAGCCCTGCAGCACCAGGGCTGAGCTGGCTAAGAGGAGAAACACTCATTTTTCTCTGCATGCCCATTTCCTTGCCATCCTAACACAACCTGGATCACTGACTGCAAGCTCCCTGCCAGGGGAAGTGCCATGGTGAAGGTGATTTATAGGCAGCAAAAATCCCTTTGATCTGGACCATCACTGGCAAAATCAAACTCAAAGTTCTCAAGAGCATGTTCCATTGTTTAGCATTTTATTGGGAATTTTGAGGCAGGACTTGTTGCCTGTAAGAGCAATTATTACTTTGCATAAATTTTTGCTACGAAAGTTAAAACATTTGTGGAACTTAAAGACTTATTCCTCTTCTTTCCCTCACACAAAATTACCCTGGGAGCCAAGGTGGCAGTGCAACAGGAGATGCTGCTCATGATTTCACAAGTTAATGAACTTTCACAGGGCCTTTTCACAGAGCTGGATTATCTGGAATGCACCCAATGGTTACATTCCTGCACTCACTCTGATGGCCAGGAGATAACATGAGCTCTCTGTGTGAGACAAGCAAATCTTCCAGCCACACTGCCACCCCTTACAGTTTTTACCAGCAGATTGGAACCGTTTCCCAGGACCAACAGCTTTGTGTTTTTCCAATGCTATATAAAGCAGCTTGGCAGCAAGGCTAAGAGCTGAGTTTTCCTTCTCCTCGTAGGTCACTGCTGGTGCAGCAGCACTTTAACTGAACACACAATTTCTCTCCAGAGAAAGGCGTATATTTAGTGTCCCAAATGGCAGGTTAGATGTCAGATTTAATTTGAAACCTGAGATGTTGTAATTCCAGAGAAACTGTAGGCAAAATGTTTTGTGTTTAAACAAGAGGACATGGGTTTAATTGAGTTCTCTCATTCTTCTTGGTATTAATTATACTTAATGAGTAATGATTTATGTAAAAAAAAATATTGAGAAGTCAAAAGACTAGCAGGCTGTAGAGAAAGTTCCCTGTGGTATTAAAAGACAGTAAAATTCAGAGATCCTGTCAATAGAATCTTTATTCTTATCTGTCCTCTTAACACTGCCCAGGGTACCATTACACTCTGCAACAAAATTTCCTCTTCCCAGGGACTGAAACTGGAATTTTGATTTAATAAGATAGGAATGCAAATAACATACCTTGCAGCATTCTGAATGAGTAGTTTACTACATGAACCTTGAACACAGTGATGCATTTTATATTGCACTTATCCTAAAATGTCTCTGCATCTCTTCTACACACAAAAGCTAAAACCCACATGACTGTTCTAACAGAAATATCTTGGCCAGCTTAGAATCTTATCCTTGTTTTACTTCAGTGAATCAGCTCACCATATTTTATGCATTCCCTTTATACATTTCTACAACTAGGGTCCTCTTCCTGGGCTTCATTTATATTCAGTGGAGATCTAGTAAATGAGTCTAGAACACAGGCTGAAATCCTTTAACTGCTGGTGATCTGTAGCCTTCCATAAAAGCAGTGAAAATTTTCCATCTGTGTAAGTAGCAGAAGCAACTAGAAAAGGCTTGGATATTGCCAACTTCCTTAATAATTTTCACAAAACATTTAGATTGTCTGAACTGCAATAAGAAAAGCACTGATTGCCACTTCAAGGTTTCTAGTTGAAAGCAGAGGACATTGCTGTCATTCTTTGTCCTGTGTAATGACTTGCAGAAATTCTGTAAACCCATTTTCTTGAAGAAAAAAAAATCATTTCCATTAGTGTCTTTTGGGACACCTCCTATAAATAGTTAAAATTGCCCTGCTTTACTCAGTTTAATTATTTATTTGGAGAATAATTACTTTAGATGTCAGTGCCATTATCATGGAAGTTGTAAATGATCCTGAAACTGAAACAAATACTGTCTTCTTGTGATCAGTAACCTTGTCATCACAGGCACTATTTTAATTGTTGTTTCATTGCACAACCCATATAGAATATGAATGAATGTGACTCTCAGACTATCCTAGGATTTATTTTAGAAGAGTTAACAAAACCTACAGATAACAAGAGGTAAAGAATTTCCCATTGCAGATGCTTGTCTGTGCCTGTCAAAGTCTTGTAGAAAATAATATATCCCTCAGCAGCAGTGGAATAGGCAAAAGAAATAGCATTAATGGGCAGTCAGCATAAAATGTGAATGTATTATGATAGAATATTTTTATTGAGGCTAGAGTCAATGAGTTTGAATTAATTTCTTTCCATTGAAACCTAATCCTTTCCTACATATGTGTGCAAAGTACACGCCTACCAAAGCCAACACTGAAAATGCTCTTATTCATTAAAGAAAGGTAAATTTATTGATTAAATTTATTATATACTCAATTGATTGCCTAAGAGTTTGCCCACATCTGCCCAGTTCTGTGAAACATCAACCTTGCCCACCTCCCAGAGGGACACCAAAGTTTCCACTAAACATATTGTTGCTGTTAAGGACTTTCACAACATTCATCTCCTGTCACTGAACAGGAGAAAATGTGGAGTGGCTCAGCCCCAGGACCTGCCCAAGCCAGCAGCCAATCTCCAGCAGCAGCTGAAGGCAGATGGCCAGGGGAGCAAATGAGAACCATGGCACAAAGTCTGACACTTCCCCTCTCAGTCCCTGAGCTGCCAGTCATGCACAGCCCAGGCACTGCTGAGCTGGGTGGGATGTCTTTGCTCTTAATCACATCCACTGCACATCCCAAAATGTGCTGCCTCCCCCTTGAGCCAAGGAAACATTCAGCTTTCAGTCTTTTAGCCCAAGACTTTCCATGTAGATTCAGCCTCTCTGCAGAGGAGCTGGCAGTAATTGTATTCTGTCCAGGCAGATTTTCCAGTTGTGCCCATTTAATCATTACAATCTTCATTTCTAATTCTGTGCCACTCCTCCTTGTCACATCCTCCTCCATACATGGCATATTTGTACTCACAAATTTATGCTTTGTTATTGTGTTGTCTGGTTTGTATTCTGGTGCTTTTGAACTCGGAGTGGCTCTTTATTCCTGGAATACTAATTCAGAACTGCTGAATTGCAAGTGTCCAGGCATAAAACTGGTTTATTTCATTGGCTATAAGCAGGTTATTTCCCTTTACCCAGAAAATCAGCATTGTCACCATTTCAATATTATTCCTCAAAAGACCCTTCCATAACACAGAGAGTAAGAAGGACCCTTTTAGGTACAGACTAAAGGGTTTATTCTGTTACTCAGCAAAGAGCCTACTATCTGCCCTCACTTATCTAAGGTTCACTTCCACACCCACCTTGAGTATCTTTAGCTCAGTTCAGCAGTTTAAAACATTTAAGGCCAGTTTTGTGCTATTTCTGTCAGAAGGCAATTTTCTAATTTCTGAACATATAAAATGTTGTTTTTTCAACTGTCTTTCAAGACTTACTATATTGGATTTGAAATCTTCTCTACTCATTTACTATGTGCCATTTTTCTTTGATTGCAACCACAATACCATCTGTGCTGAGATTTCTTACAGGAGGTTTTAGCTTTGGATATCAACTATTTCTATAAAATATCACTTAAAATCAATTAGTCACTTTGGACATAAACTAAACAAACAGTTACATCTATCTTCCTATGCTTTTTTTTCCCCCTTTAGCTTTGTGGTATTTTGAGAAGCACCAGATTTGCTTGATGAATGGTTGCCTATTTAATGATAAAAGATAAAAATTCTGTAACAGAATTTGGGAGAAAAAAATACAGTGGAAAAATAGATTGCTGTGCTCATCATCATAATCCATCCCAAATGAAGGCAAATATCCTGAAGCTTGGACTAGTGACTAAGACTCAGCTCTCCATCTGTCTGTGAGGGTGGTGTAAGCCATGGGATGATGACTGATGAGGATCCCATCCTGTTCAGCTCAGATCCCAAGCAGGAGAAACTCCTGGTGCAGGGATGAGAACACAAAGTTACAGACACAGCTGAGCCAAGGGGGAGAATTGGGAAGGTAGCTCAAGGTCTGCATTTGTATTCAGGCAAGAATACAAATTACAGAGGCCAAAGACAAGCCTTTTCCTTAAATCGAGTTATTGTCTTTTCTCTCTGCTGCTAACCTAAATGTTCAAAAATCATAAATCAGGACCCCAAGCATGACAAGTCTGCCTTCAAAAAGCAGGAACTTAAAAGTATTGGCCATCTTTGACTCTGAACACCATCACAATAAGGTTTCTGAGGCCCTCAGGAGCATCAGCATTACATGTCTGAACTCCTATAGCTGCAACAGCTACAGATGTCATTGGAATTCATTTGGGCATTTTCCACTCTCATATTATTGGACATCTCCACAAAGTGGGTGTTTAATATCACACAGTGCCCTGACACCAGACTCCCAGTGACATTAGATAGCCATTCTAGGGTCTGTGGGCTTCTTTGACCCACTGGGCTACAGAATTAGCCAAGGAACACTCCTCCCTCTGCTCCTGCCAAAAACATCTCCATGAACTCCTTGTTAATATTTACTCTGGGTTGGATACTCTATGTAAAATGAGCTGCATCCTCACAATCAGATTAATCTCGTTTCAGCATGGACAGCTACCAGGAGGGGAGCTCCAACCTGCCAGTGTGTAGGGCAGACAGTGTGATTGCAGAGGAAGCTGGGCCAGGGAAGTGGTCTGCTTGAAAAAGTGACCTGACAAAAAATTACCAGATCGTTTACAGCACTGGCTCTGTGAGGTGGCTCCCTGTACAATCCTTCAGCTATTAATGCCAGCACAAAGGGGAGCTCAGGGACACAGAGACATCCCTTTAGTCTGCACTTAGGCACAGTTAAATTGCAGTCCTGGAAACCAACATAAATTCCCTGAGGTCATTTGACAGTCCTGCAAGTTTTTCTGCCATGGTTAGAGCTCAAGCTGTTTTTAAAGAGACCATAAATATGGGATGGGGAAATATAGATATTATACTTTTTTCTTTCATGTTTTTTCAGTAAGATCTTCAGGTTACAAAACCTTCAGGGCAGGGCTCACCCATCTTCCTGCCCCTTCAGAAAGAACTTTACTTGGCTTCTCAAATAAACGCTCTGAGGAATATGAAAAACAGACAGAGGATGGTGTTGCTGTCACCTATGGCAGAGGTCCAAATAAAGTTTGCTCCTCTTATCATAATGAATAACTGCATTTTGCACAAATGGGAGCTAGAAATGGCCCTTTTTATCCCATGGACAATTATATACAGTGAATCCAAAACCACACCTATTAGCAATCATAAAGGATCCTTCCTGACTAAATCAGCTTAATCTCACTGTCCCCTGACAGAAAGTTTGTGTAGCCTGCAGGTCACCTGCATGGTAGTTTTTCTTCTTTCTCCCTGAGTACGTGCAGTTTAGACCACTGATACGAGCTTTACAGGGTTGCAGATTTTGGGGCATGCCACTAAAAAATTAAGGATTTGGGAAATAAAAGAACAAGCCTTGCTGTTAGAGTATAACAGTTTACATTTGCTTGTTAATTCTCAAAAATCACAAACAGTTGCCTTGAGAAGGGAGAGTCCCAAACAAAGAACACCCTGCAGACCAGCTTTTACTAAATGCCAGGACAACAAAGGTGCAATTTTAAGCAACTTGGTGTATGTAAATGAAACAGAACCCAACCTTAAAGGGGTTTGGGGTTGTTTTTTTCCTGCAATCTGACAGAAGATGGTGAGAAAGATTTTTAGTGAGAAAGCCTCAATCTGGGGTTTTCCCAGTACGTCGTTTTAAGCCACTAAGTATGAATGAAAGGAAATTGTAGCCTCAGCTGGGTCCCCCTTGGGCACCCCAAAGTGCCCCAGGCAGGGCCAGAGCAGGTGTGCTCACAGGATGCTCACAGGATGCTCAAAGGGTGCTCACAGCCACTGGGCACCATGGTCCACAGGTACATCAGGCACACCTTCCTTTGAGGCATACACCTGGATTTGTATTTCAGGACCAAAGCAAATCAGCAGGGGTCTCTGGGTATCAGTGGAATGATAACAGCACAATCACCAAGCCTGTGCTGTTACTTTTTGCTATATATCTTAGATAAATGATGATTAAAACTTCTTATAAACCCTTGAAGCTTAGGCCTTCATTTCAGACCAGCACAACGTCATATTTTGAAAAGTAATTCAATAATTTCATTCAGTGGTTAGAAGTAGCTTGGTAAATATGTTTTCTTGAGAAATCTCACCAAGTGGCATCTACTCACAAAAGCAGCACAAGGTAATGCAACCTCATTAATTTGCTGCTACTACTGAGCAGGTTGGCTTGCCTCGTGCTTTTATTTTACAGTAGCTTTGATTACACTTTTCTCAATAAAGTCTGCATCTTGACAGCATGGAACACATTTATTTCAAATATGGAAAGAAATAACAGTAATAGGATCTCCTGCTTGTATGTGAGAGAGTGAATGAGAGCATAACAAATTCACCTATGCCATTACCTCTGTGAACAAAGTCAGAATTTCAGCTGCAGTGACCTTGTGGTCACAGAGATCACAAATTGCAAGACAGAAGCTGTGGAAAGAAAAGGGCTTTAGTTAGACTGGTGGACGTTGTTACAGTACATCCTGCAGTTGCTATATATCCAAAACTAGTTCACTTAAGACAGAAATCAGGCTTCCCCTCCTGTTCAATAGTTTTCAAAATACAACTGACAATAACTCACACTTTTGTTCAATAGCAGTAAGGGATTTATCTCTTCATTTAAAGACCTAGAAACCAGGAAGAAAATAAAGAAAGTGCCAAAAATACAGATACTACAAACTTGCCTAGATGAATTTGGCACAGCCCTGCACAGCATACAAGAAAAGTCTTTTTTAAGGGAGTTGCAGCTGAAGTCCAACAGAATTTAGTAATATTGACAGGAATGTTATGGTAAACTTGATAGTAAAAGAAGTCAAGATTCTAAAGTATGTAGAGAAATATGCTTTGTGAATTAAACTAATAGAAATGTTCCTATATTACAAATTAGTAATATATCCAATTTTGTTTGCTTTTGTCATTATAAAACAAGTTGTACCCTGTCTGGACTGAGCTGTGTGACTCCTAAAAGAGATCCTGGTCTTGTAGGGACCCCTAAGTTCCTAAATAGATCACGATCACATTTCGGTTCTTTCCAGGCTGTAAAGGCACAGATATCTCCCCATAGTTTTGAAACTCACAGCTCAGACCTCCAGCTCATGGAATACCACACAGCCATCAACACTAACAGAACGAAAAATGTGTAACTCTGCTCTGAACACCAGAGTCTAGATGTGTGCTGCTCTTCACATCTAACTTCCATGCCACCTTGTTAAGGACTATGTCAGTATACAATGTAATTTGGAAGAGCTTTCCTGTTCATAAAGCTATGGCTTCCCTTGAGGAGTTAATATTTGTTCTGGGATCAACAGACACTATAACTGAAATTAAAGATGACTTTTTCATCTAAAAAATCCTTTCTAAGCCTCATTGACTTAGTGCCCTATACACAAACTAGAGTTTGGAGCTAAAACAGAGAACTCAGAGCCATGGTGCTCTGACAGAAAAAGAGTTATTGGAAGGTTTTATCCAATTTGATCCTACTCACAGTGTATCTCAATTTCATACCATGTTTTAATCAAAGTAAGCTTTTATGAATATCCACTACTACTTACTCTAATAGATCCTAGGACTGAGAAACCCTCATGCTAGGAAGTAGGACCTAGGTATTAAAATAATTCTCATTAAGCAACATAAAATTCAGAGAAACATATTTCAAGGCCCACTGAGTTAAAAGAACTAGGACACAGTAGCAGTGGCTAGGTATTTATTAATTTCCCTCAGGTAACAACAGTCACTTTCAGTTTACAAAGAACAGGTTACAAAGAACATCATTTTGCAGAACCAGATCAGGCAGATGCATAGGCTGTGTATGATTTGGCCACTTAAGCATCAGAAGTGCCATGAACACTGTAAAAACTGACACCAAAGTGAGAAGGCATCAGTCATCTTCATGCTGTGCCCTGCCCCTCCCAGGAGCAGTGTTTTCAGGTTGGCTATTCTGAATGGTAAATTTTTCCAAAGCCTCCAGATCCCACTGCTATGTTTCATTTCCCTGAGGACATTAGACATCCAAACCACAGGACTACTTACTAAACTTGCCTTTATGCAACTTCATATTTCAAAGAGTTAATAAATAATACCAAAAGCTCTATTATAAGGATGAGAAAAGTATCCCAGGAAGTCTTTTTTCTTTACAATGTAATTTTTAGGTATGCTCTCCAGACCACAATCCTATATTATGCTGAAAGAAGCATGAGAGGTAGAATGGTGTTTCCATTACAGTTTAACTGTTTCAAACAGTTTAAATCAGAATATAATTAGATAGTTCAGGAATCATCACTACAAACCTAGCCACCAAAGATTTTTTCAGGGATTATTTCCCAGCACAGGATCAAAATCCCAGACCCTTTAAATTAGGGGAAAATTCATTGTGTGAAAGTGAGGAGGGCTGGATTTGTCTGGCCCATACAATACTGCAAACATGACCACAAGCACTGAGTGCCTGCCTTGGGATGAAAAAAGATACTGAGCTAACAAAAGCCATCTATCCCCCTGTGAAAGCAAATACCACAAAGGCTTTCCTCTCCACGATTCACTGTTGGATGTTTTAATTCAGGTGGGCTCTGGCTCTCTGTTGGCACTCCTTCACATATGTGCTTAATTTGACATACAGAGCCAAAGATTAGTTCCACTAAAGTCCTGTGATTTGCTTAGTGGTAGGATGAAAAAACTCCCACTGGCTTCAAGTGTGAAAGATCAGAGACTGAAGGATCAAACTTTATAGCAAGTAGGGTCAAGCAGCAAGTTCCCAATCCACAATATGAGCACTGGTTTTTATTATAGATCACTGCTCTGCTCAGAAGGACTCTCCAGCATGACAGTTCCTCGTTTTTTCTGAATGGCTGTTATCAGATCACAGCTTTACACTGAAGCTGTTTATAAATGTTCCTTATGACATTGCCTTTTTTTTTTTTTTATCAAGCCATTTTTCCACCATGAAACAGGACATTTATTGTTCATATATAAGAGGCAATGGACCTGCAAAAGCAGCATTCATAAAACCTGGAAACCTCCTCAACAAGCAAACTGACTAACTGTGATGGACATTCATAAATCACTCCATATCATTCATCATAATTCCTGAGGTTTCATTAATTCCTTGAGGAAGACATAAATCTAATGTGCATCTTAAGGAGCCAGCAGGCTGGCTTGCTCTCCAGGCATAAAATAAATATGATGCTCTCTCAAGTTTTGCATGTGTGCACAGCAGGATATCGATGTCACTCAAAATGTGGGGATATCCTGGGCAGCCCTGAAGGCATCACTTTTCTTTTCAGAATGTGCAAATGCTCTGTCCTAATCTCCCCCACTGAACTTAGTGAACCCTTTTCCCTATAAAGCTCAGGCAGAACTATATGTATGAAGCCTTTAATCTACCTCTGCTTTTGACCAATCAGGTTAAGAGTGCAAATCTGATTTCCAGGGATCCTCTTGGAAGAGTCCTGGGCAGCTCCAGAGGGTCACAGAGATCACATACATCTAGCAGCACCCATAAAAAAAGGACAGTAACAAAATATTTTCTTTTAAAGCAGGCAAGCTGATATAAACAGAAAAAAAGAAGCCTTTACAGTGAAGCCTGGTGCTATGCAAATTGCTCCCTGAAAATCCTAAAGCAAGTTTGACATCCTGTGGCCAGAGTCAGCATGGGAATAACTCACCCTTTCAAACCCTGGGCTTGCTCACTCAGGAAATTATCCTGCTCCTGAGGGCATATATTTTTGTTTGAGGTGGGTATGACAGTCTTGTGAGTGAGTATCCTGGAGGAAAGAATATAAATGTGCACACTAAATATTTCTGTCAGGGGCTGAGAGAGAGCAATATCACTTGAAAGCCCACAGGACACCAGAGGGTAAACATAGGACAGGTCCCAGAAAGCCTGTGTGGCCCCTCTGCTTGAGGTTATCCCCTGCCCTAAAAGAGGAATACAAATATAAATAGGGGACTGGAGACTGGGGGGAGGAAAACAAAAGAAAAGAAACTAGGGCATGGAAAGACTAGCTTCTCCTAAGAAAAACAGGCGCAGGCTGAAATGTAAATATCTCTGAAAAGATAATTTAGTCATAATCATAAGGTCTGTTTAAAAGTCTGCTGCTTCTTTTTTCAGCCCACATTTTCCAAAAGAAAGAAAAGCTGTCTTTAAAATACCTGTGATAATTGTTATGAAGCAATCACATGTAGCAATCTTGGCTTATTGATGCACACCCAACGCACCACATCAATGTCTGTGAACCTTTCCAAAGGTTTGTGCCTGTAGTTTGGAAGAACTGATTGTACAGTGAAGATAATAAGGCAATTTGTTAGAACTTAATTTGTAACAAGTTATTTCTGTGGAAAGAGCAAATTATAACAAAAGGATAACTCAAGATTTATGGAATTGAGGTAAGACGCAGCATTCCAGCTGCACAATATCTTGGGATAAGTCATGTCTGCATGACTTATCTTTCAGAAGATTGTCTTTGAACTTTCAAGATCATTGGCATACTTTTACACAGAACAGATTTATTGATAGGTTTATTAAGATGGAATGAGTATTTATTTACTCATGATTTCTTTTCCAGAGCAAACAAAATTCATAAAAATATACCCAACATATAGTACATGCTCAACCATGACAAGGTTTTCAGACTACACAAACAGTGTTTGAATCAGGCTACAAAATGTTTGTGTAGGTAAAATATCCCATTTCCTCATAATCTTCAAAATATTCACCCACTGTGAACTGCTTCCTAGTGTCTTTGCTGGGGACAGAGAGAAACCTCCTACCATTTTTGAATGGTAGTGAGTTTGAATTTACAAAGCAAATATTTTTATTTTTTAACAACCATTATTTCAACCTTTTAAAAACACTGTATTTTACTCTACCTTAGAATGTGCAGAAGACTAAAAATGAAAGATAAATTCCAATACTGAGGACACAAAGCAATGAAGCACTTTGAGGATTGGACTACATCATGTAGGTAGGTCTTGTGGGGTTGTTTGGTTGCTTGTTGTGAGATTTTCCATTTGATTTCAGAATATTGTGGGTCTGTTCTTCTTGTCCTTATGACTCTCTACAACTTCCTGAAAGGTGGGTCTCAGTCTCCTCTCTCAGGACTAGCAACAGGACAGGAGGAAATGGCCTCAAGCTCTGCTAGGGGAGGTTTAGGCTGGACACCAGGAAGAATTTATTCACTGAAAAGGTGGTCAGGGATTAGAATGGGCTGGACAGGGAACTGGTGGAGTCACCATCCCTGGAAGTGTTCAAGGAACAACTCAATGGGGCACTTGGTGCTGTGGTTTAGTTGACAAGCTAGTGTTTGGTCAAAGACTGGACAGGACTATCTCAGAGGTCTTTTCCAACCCTAATAATTCTGATGTTCAACTCAAAGCAAATTCCTAGCTGGAAGTTTTAACTGTCACAATGAAAAGTCATTAAGGAGAGGAAAGAACCTGCTCAACTCTATTCCAGCTCAGCATAAAATCAAGAGGCTTTAACTCTTGACAAGGAAGATAGAAGAACAGCACAAGTCTTTGTGCTTAGTTTACTCATTGAAGCAATACATTAAATAGGGAATTAATCTACACAAAAAACATGTAATATATGTTAACTAGAGACAGAGAGATACTTCAGATGTAACACTTGTGAAAACAATGTCTGCCTCTTTGTAAGGTTTTTCACTTATTTAATTTTCAAAATTATTTTAAATTATTCCATATTAGAAAATTATTATATGCCCATCTTTACTAGTATCCCTACAGTT
>VZTT01030931.1:40227-53402 GCA_013400855.1 Buphagus erythrorhynchus | reverse complement strand
AAAATATGGATTAGGGCAGTCAGTGGAGACAGGTGAGTCTTGTCCTGCCCAGCAATGCTCAGTCACTGCTGCTGCAGCCTGTGCAATGATAAATTATTTAGACCCTCTGTGCAGTTGATAATCAGACCACAGCCAGAGCCTGGGTTTCTTTATCAGGTGTGCAAACACCAAGGCACATGCTCTTCACTTTGCAAAGGCAGTGGGTGGCAATTACAATCAGAGAGGGGATTGCTGTGCCACTCCACATTTGTGAGCTGGTATTCATCAATACTTGCACTAGGAAACATTCGATTATTCTGCAAGATGCTGAATGTTCCTGTTGATTGAAACTATTTAAGGATGTCAAATCAAGGCTTTTCTCTCTGCTGTACCACACCTGTTCAATTTCTCTTTCATTGTTATCACAACTGCAACAAAATAAGCACATCATGTGCAAAAGGCCCCACTAACACTTTCAAATATGAGAATTTGGTTTGCAAACTACCTTGATTTGTGGAGTAAAAATCTCAAGGGTGCTTATATGTAACTTTCAAACACACTTTAGAACCACCTCAGACAGCTGAACAGCAGCATAGAACCAAAATTCTGATGGCATGTAGGCAAAATTTTAGGTAGAGATCTTTATCATCAAATACACATTGTTGAAATATATGACCATAAAAGCCACATTTTCTAGAAGGACACGGTCCTGTTGCATGCCATTGTCATTTCTGCTCTCGTGACATTCACATTCCCTGTAAAGTACTGCCCCAGCCTTCCATGTCTGTGCCAGACATTGGTGTCACCTTTGCCACAGAGCTCGTGCAGTGGCAGTGCCTTTCTCCTTCTACACCTCTCTTCAGGACAAAAACTGCACGAGCAGCAGCTGGTGGACAAGCAGCTAAAATTGGGTGTGAGGGAAGTGGGGTGGGCTGAGGGGTCTGTGTTGGAGGGCAATCCCCCTGCAGCTCTAGTGGTAATGGTTTAAATATCTTCTGTAGGAGTACAAAGTATATTTAAGGCATAATCCAGCCCGTGCCCTTTGGCTTTATCTATGCATGGAGCACACTGTGCAAATGGATGTTGAGCTTGTGGGAGACTATTTCTGCTCCCTGGCTGGGTGACTGAAGTTTGGTAACTAGATTGGTGATCACATGCAGTATAAATAACAAATACCTCTCCAGATGCATACTGAGGCCTGCATGCATTTATGCAATCAAAGCACTACATTGAGTGGGGGAAAAAAATCAATAAAAGCTTAGGAACAATGAAAAACCTGGGCTACAAATAAACAGAACCATTGCTGTACTAATAGATATTTCCCAGGAGGTAAAATCTTGCTATTATATCATACCCAAAATACAGCAGGAATTGTTCCATGTGCTGACATTTGGCTGTAACAGCATGACCTCTGACACCATGCAGGACATAACCTTAGTGCAGGCTCAGAAGAAATTATGAACATGACTTCACAGAAAATAGCAGTAATATTCATTGGCTTATAGAATGGGAGTGAAGGGCGATTTAAATGCAGATTCAAAATATCAGCAGTGAAATCTTGGTGTATTTAGAGCTGGCCTATTTAGCTATTTAACTGACAGCTGGTGATTAATGTAGATATAAAACTTTGAAATGTCTTTCTCTTGGAATACAAAGTTGATAGCGGTTTATGTTTCGGTTTTTTGGTTGCTTTCTCAAATGAATTTCTAGAAGCTGAAGACCATGAATGGGAATGCTGAAATACAGCAGTTTTCAAAGCTTTCAGAATAGTCATGATGAGAAGTTGTTTTAGACTTTCATTGAATTGATAGTAATAGTGAGGAACAATTGTTTTGATTCGTTATTCACCAAATTTTGGACAACTTTTGTAACTGAATGACAGATTTAAGTGGATTTTTTTAAAGTTAATTACCTGTTATCACCATGGTGCTTAATTTTATTTATTTTATTTTATTTTATTTTATTTTATTTTATTTTATTTTATTTTTCCAGCACCTAGTACAGTTTTCTAATTGAATCACTGGGTCTCTTATTCAAATCACTATTTTTAATTATTGACACATAAAAGAAACAAGTATGATGCTTCAGCAATAAATTAGCATCACATTAGAGGGAAATAATCTGAACATATTCACTGATGTTGTTAGCTGATGACTTACTAACATGACTTCAATCTGCACAATTATGGCTGTTGAAATAACCAGTCCAGGTTTTCCAGCAGTCTGCAGGCAAGTTCAACAACAAACAAAGAAAGGTGACCAAACAGTCTAAGATGAGAATTGGTCTCCTTTCAGGATCCAGTCCAATGCTCATTTAGGCAAGAGGCCACTTAATTTGTACTTCCATGGACAATGGATCAGGGCCTTACTAAGAGATTTAAAGGTGGGAGAAGCCATCCTTTCCTTGGTCACTGAAAGAACTTCCAGTGGAGGACAATAAGGACAATGGCATTGTTTAAATCTGTGACAAATTGCAGGATAAACTGCAAATGAAGGAAAAGCACTAGGCTGGAGACATGCTGACTTGAGTGCATCCTTTTGCACAGTGCCCAAAAATGTCAGCATTAGGGGTTAATCTCCCCACTGATAAACATGCAAAGCCAGGTTACTGACTGTCCTGCCCTGTACATGCACACAACTGTTTTAGGCAGGCTACACGTACAGCTTTTAAAATACTTTTAAAATACATTATTTTCTAGAGAAATTAAGGGGATATAAGAGAATTAGGAGATGGTCAGACAAGCTCTGACCTCAGTGGAGCAGACACACCAGTAGAGCCCAGCTAAGCTGGAATAAAAGGGGGAAATGGGCCAGGGTCTTTCAGTGCTGCAGGTACTAACAAGCACAAGCTCTTGCTGCTGCTGGAGGGATTACACACAACATTCTGCACAGGGTCAAGGCCTTTATATGCTTGCCAAGATAAAACCCTTGAAAAGCATTTGCTGTGTGTCATAACATAATCCAAGATCATGTGCTCTCCCCTATTACAGCCAAACTCTCAGAAAGATGATGCATCAGAGCATTATATTCAGGCACTTCCACTGAAAAGAAGACCTCATGAAATATGCAGGTCTTTGCTGTGTGTTTTGTTCTTCATGCCATCTATTCCCTCTCCTATGAAACTGCTCTGCTTCTGTCCATGGGGATGGGAAATGCAGAGATTTCCTGTTCAGCACAGAGCCACTCCACCTTGGCAGGGTGTCATGCCTGGCAGCTGAGAGCTGTGCCAGGGCAACACCCTGATGCAGCTGCAGTCCTGGTAGGTCAACACTTTCACAGCCACTGTGAGATGGAAGATTTCATCTGCTTGTTCCAAATCAAATGTTAATTTTTATCTCCCCACGCTTTTCAATCATAAACAATTATCTATGAAAAAACAAATTAGGTATGAGGTTTCTCTCACCTTTCAACAGTGTTTCGAAAATCTGTCTGCATTGTCTTTTGGTTTTCTGCTCCATCTTCTGCTCTTCCAGCTGCTGCTTGGCAACACAGATTGCTGTGCAAAATATGAGCTCCTGAAGACTGTGCACTTCAATAAAATTTTAACCAGAGGCAAGCATGCAAAGTAATTGAAATGCAGTGTTTCAATAGCATAATTACGGGTTTGCTTTGATTTTTTTTATTGTGAGTGAAAGATTCTGTCTGATTAAGACAACACAGCTTCTGCCCAAGTGGACCAAGTCAGGCATGTGCAAGAACATGCAAGACCAAAGCCTTGTTGGTCTGGGGACTGTTGTGACATCTCCACTGCAAAATTACACAATCCACTGCTTGCCTTGCACAGTGGCTCCTAAATCCCATCCAGTACACTGCATGGTGTGGCAGGAGCTAATTCACTCTGTTTAATACTAAGCATAGGGGGTGTAGAGGGATTTAGTTACTAGCTAAAAATCAGGATACATGAACAGTCCCCTGCAATACTCCTGGCAATTTAATTTGGCCTGGGGAAATTTTTGTCACCATTAGAGAACACAAAATGTGTTGGTTTCACAGAGTCTTCACTATTTCTGTGATACAAGGTTTTTCCCTTTGCATGACCAGCCTTTATTTTTTTCCCTAAGAAATCCATTTTTCATTCCATCGAATGAATTACTTTCCAGGAAGAAAAAAAAAAAATTGGTTTTCCATTTCTTTTCATTATATAATTTGCCTTTCAGATAGAGCTAGCATTAAAAAATAACCAGGCTTCATAAGGGATAAAATAGCTGAGAAGTTTTTTCTTAGATTTTTACATTTTTTTCTCCACATATTCTCATATATTCAACTCATTCCTCATTTTGTTTTTTTTTTTGCAGACTTTATTTTCCACATTCTCAAATTATCTTATGTCTTCCTTCTGATGTTTTTATATTGTTGCCTTGAGCTCTACAATACTGTATGTGCTAACTGGACCCCAAGTAGGTGAACTGTACTTCCAGGCTGGAGTTATGAGGGGGTTTCTAGCAGAGTCTCTCTCCCTCTCTTGCCTCTCTCTCTCTTTTTATTAATCTTTGATAACCCTCTTTTTGATCTGCACACTACACCCTTCTAATTTACGGATGCTTTTAAACCTCAGGCATGGGATTACTTCATTTGATTCATGGAAGACCATGAGCAGTTCAAATTAACCTTTTGCTTCCTTGGGGGAAAAAAAATTTACTTGGGGATTTGGTTCACCTGTTGAGAAAGAAGCTGTCTCTTCTTATTTACTGAGATTGCCTCAGCACCACAGAGATGACTCATGCATACCCTGAAGGGTTTAGGTGGCACCATAAATTCACTGCTGGACACCATGGACCCTGTCCAGAGCAAACTGAGGTCGAAAAAATCATTCCTGTTGACTCCAGTGCCAAACTTACATTACCCTGAGTGCACTTTGTTCCCACGGAAATTAAGGGAAGATGGTGTTTGGTGTATCAAAGAACCATCAAAAGGTGACACCTTATCAGAAAAACAACAGCAGAAAGTGACATCATCACACCAGTGACCACTGTATCCTCTGACTTCTCCATATCTGTTCACCATCATTTTTTTCAAAAAGATCCCCAGAAAGAGATGAGATCTGTGTCTAAAATATGTGTTAAGCCCTGCTTTTCTACCAGCCCACTAAGCAGGCATAAAATTTACTGCAATAAAACGAGGAAAAGGGTAACTCCCTAATGGAGAAAGGCATAGAGATCTCTTGAAAGGAAAGCTTACCCAGCATGGCAGGTAAAGATCTACAGGGTTGATCTTCTGGTTCTCACTCACTTCTAAGAGTGCAAGGGGCTTCTTTGTTGGGGTCTGCAGAAAAGAGCTAAGGAAAGAATTCACACTGAAAGGCTGAGAGTTTGCCCGTGAGCAAAACCAATATGATGACTCCATTTCCTGGTACATATATCAGAATTGATATCAGCCTGCAAGCTCTCAAGCACTAGATGTGGTTGTTGTGTTTGAGAAACAGCTCAATCAGAGGGTTTTTGTCCCTGTCTCTGTCACATCATGAAATAAAACAAGGCAAGGGGTGAAAGAAGAGCAAACACTGAATTTTGTTTCTGCTTTTCTAAGCATTTTACAACAAGAACATGGCAATTAGAAAATGAACCCAGAAACTGGGTTAGTATTAGCTATTTCTTTCTTCATGAGTTTCTCCTCTGTTCCCCTTTGCATTCAGAGACAAATCTGATTCTTTAAATCTGGTCCAGAGCCCTGGCCTAATTGCTTGACTGCAAACTATTTTACATAGTTTAATTGTACTGCTCAAAAACTATCCCTGTGCATACCATTTTATAAGCCTGCAAAAAAAGCCACAGACCTAGGAGGGCAGCAGCACTTTGTAAGGGTTTAACACAATGCCACATTGTGTGCACCCAGCAGGGCAGATCAGGGCCATAGCAGAAGCTCTTTATTTTACAGCTTTTCCACTCAGACCATCCATTTTCTGCCTCCAATAGCACAGGTTGCCACTACATTAAAAAAAATCTGAAAGCATGAGAAATGTCAGGATGAATGTTGTCCTTTCATCTTCACAGAAGCTGCTTCCTGGCATTAAATTTGAGTGCTGTCCCCTGCATGGCTTATCCTACTTCGTTGCTGTAGCCTACCTGCCTCTGCCTCTTAATGAATCAGGACTCAATAAATTCTGGCTTGGTCCATTGTACTTGTTCACTTGTAGCTGATGATCATACACAGGGAATGCCTTCACCTGGGGTTATTGTGCCATGTCACAGTGCACATCAGTAGTTCATCCAAGACTATATAAGATATGCAGGTTATCTCATTTGAGCACTATTTTCTTGCTCTTGATCCCCCAGGGTGTGGGTGTTTTGCAGTAAGGAAGCCCCAGAGGCTTTGTGGAGGAGAACTTAATGCCATTTATTAGAGCTGGCATTACAAGGAGAGATTAGCACAGAAAATCTTGTGTCCTTCTGGATGGTAGGAGCCCTGAGCAGTTAAACACCCATGGGGCCTCTGCCGTGTGTGCAGCACACCACATCCATGAAAGAGATTCTAGCCTTTGTCATCCAGCTTCTTGGGTGACTTTCCTCCACCAAAACCCCTCTGTTCATCCCTTCCACTGCCAGAGAGGAAGGGTGCTCACAGGACAGCTCCTTGCTGCACTCCTGGCTAAAGGCAAGGCCACGGAGGTGAGGCAGTGGGGGAGCAGGGCAGGACCTGCCACAGACTGCTGTGCTCACTGAGCTGTGTGTTTGTCCCATGGCTGGGAGCTTTGTGCAGCACAGCACAGGCCTGCAGGTCACTGAGTGTGCAGCACAGCAGAGCACAGCAGTACTGGTGATCTACAGGCTGGAACTGCGTCGGATCTTTCACATCCAGAGCTGTCTGGGACACAGACCCAAGATCTTCCTCCCTTGCTTCCTTCTGCTTTGCTTCTCTGCAGAAGACAAATGCCCTCATAAATCAGTCTGTGCAAGTTCTTCAGGAAATGACTCAAATTGCCAAAGGAAATGAAGAAACAGCAGCAATTAGTGACACCAAAAGCCACGCCTGGACCTGCATTAGCAGCAAAATGTGCAAGATTTATAGACATTACTGAGCCGCAGAAAACACAGCTGAAGTCATCAGCCCAGGGTGAAGCAAACTTACTGTGCTGTGCCACTGGTGGAAGATTTTTCTTCAAGGTCATATGATCCCAGAGGTTCCAGAGGTTTTAGAAGAAGAAAATGTCTGTAATGTATGCATACAGTCCTAGTTTCATGCTGCTCTTCTTTATCTCCCCACCAGCCTAGTGAGAATAACTAGTGTGTCGAGACATATGAATGGATTATGCACGGCCTTGAACTGCCAAACACTTGACTGCAATGAAAAGCATAAAATTTCAGCATGGTGTAGAATGGATGTAAGAAGGAAAAGGAAAAGGAAGGGAAATAATGAGGTATCAGGATGGCTCATTCTCTTCTGCATAATTTGAGTGACTACAGAAGAAGACAATGTGTCCTACTGTCACCCTTGCTACCTACATTAGCTCTTTAGGTTTAATATGCAGCCCAGCCAGCAAAATCAAGCTCAAGGCTCAAGTGCAGTTAAAGAAGTGGAGCAGAGTTGAAGTTGCCTCCATATTCACAGTCAGATATATTAAAGAGGATGTATTTGTTCCTAGCAAAGGTGGAACCCACCAGGTGTCTGGTATAAAAGTGTTTAGTTGTGGCTGACCTCTCTTACAAAATACTACATAGCTATGGTTTATGGGGTAGCTGTGGCTCAACCTTGTGAGTTCATTCATTTTTGATGAACAGCTGCTGTCTTTTCAAAACTTCTTTCAGGAAATGGAAGAACACCGTCTCTCTTACAATCAGAAAGCAGACAGTAGTGGCAGTCACATGTAGTCTTATTTTATGGTAAATAGGAAGGAATAACATGAATATTGCCGTGTGCAAACATGGAAAATTTCTCTTTTTCAGAATTGTGCAACATTACTAGAGAAACCAAGGCCAGAATCATATAAATCCTCAAAATCTCTGGTAATTCAATATTACCACTTTCTTAGAACACTGTGACACTATATACAGGTGTCCCAGCAGGGGAGACAAAACAGTGAGACAAGTAAGCTGCTAGTGAGCAGAGCTGCCTTTATCACCCACTTAAATGACATTTAGCAATGAACAAGTCAAATTGCCTCTATTTGACTTCACTGGCAGTGTGCTTCAGTGCAAACACAAGCACAAGCTGAACAAGAAATGGACTCTGTTGCAGTATTTACAGCTCTTAGCACAAGCTGCTTTGCATGAGCACTTATTAATTGCCTGCAAAATCAGGGGAATATGTTCTCTGTGTGTCAGCTCAGCATATATTGTACATAATTGCACATTTGAGCCACACGGTTGTTTATGTCACTTTGTAATCACACTAATAATTGCCAAACAACCAAGTAATTCAATGAACAGTAAATGCAACATTTAATTACTTTATTAATTTCCACATAACGTGGAAGAAGGAAAATAACTGGCTCAATCTATAATTTCACTGTGCTCACAAACCCTATCTTTATGCAGATATATAGGAGAAATTATCAAAACACAACACAGGAGATGCACAAACATAACTCAGCATTTGCTTGATGTTTTTCATGTTGGCATCTCTCCTGCATGGAGCTTTGAAAATTTATCCTATAACGTCAGGCAACTTCAAGGCATCCTGAACTTCGAAAATTAAAAGAAGAAAAAAAAATTCTGTACTGAGATACAAATTCCACCTTCTGTCAGGAACTTACTGATTAAAAAACTCTTTATAGGTTAAGCCAACCATTACATTTTTATGTTGCTATATATTTCACAACATAAAAAATAAAATATTTTCTCCATAAAACCTTTCAAAACCGTAAATACTAGCACACTCCACAGCTCCAGACGAAGTCGCAATTTATTATTTATCTGTTTTTATATTCTGCTATGGTATCTTTTCCTTTTATAAGCCTGGCAAGTTCCCCACAGAAGTTTCTTCGTCAGCAGTTATTTTAAACTATAGCCCTTCATACTCCATGCTACTCTATGCTGAACCAGTCCTCAAGAACTAAGCAGTTTTTAGCAGCAACATGTCTTGGTTTGGGGAGACACAACAAACTCTCTGCAGTTTATGAGCATTAAGCTTTTTAAAATTCATCATTCTGAACCACACCTGAATTCACGCTGAGTGTGATTTTTTCACAAGCATTTCTTCATTCACACTGCATTTGGTAAATATGCACAAGACAGAGCTCGAGTTTTCAGGGGCAGATTTTGCCAGGCAGCTGTACCCACTCTCAGAGGGAGCATAAAATCCTGAACTCAAGGTTCTCTACCTGAAGCCTCTCTCATCTAGAACACAAGCCAAAGAATGGGCTGTGACACCAGAAGTGCATTTGAAATCTCTGTAGCATGGAAACACAGACGCCCCTAAAGTCCTTAAGGCTGTTTCTCCTAGAAAGTGGCCCTGGATGCACCTGAACCTTGCCAGAACACAGGTTTTTGTGTTCTCACAGCAGTTTTTCCTGGTGAGTGAAGGCTGCCCATCTCCAACCAGTCACCACATCGTGTGTTTGACTGTCAGTGACAATGGCAGAAGGCTCAGGCCATTTCTCACAGGCTGTGATGGTCAAAGGAGTCAGCCAAACTCTCCTTTGTCCTGGCCTGCAAGGATCAGGAAAGAACTGGTTCTTTGTGCTTTCTGGAAATTGCACAGTGAGGATCTTAAAAATGTAATCTTTTATTGGGGTTGCTATTTAATAACAGGCAAATGGGAAGGGGTGAGCACTTCTCAAACTACAGCCTAGAAAATGTAAAAACAACACACCCCAGATCAGGGCTGAAGCTCACCTGTGCCCACCCTAGAAGAGTTCCTGCAGACAAGCCTAGAAGCCATCTCCTCTCAGAAGAGATTTTTAGCTTATCTCTTCATTTATAAAAATAGTTTGTACTTGGTTTATATTTTCGCTAAACTTTCAGACATTCATTGACACTTGACCAGTTGGTTACTTTAGCAATAGATGGAATAAGAAAGTAGTGAAATAGAATTAATATAAAAAAGGCTTTAGTGTAAAATGCTTTGCTTTGTCCTTGATGCTTAACACTCATATCTTTCAGCTCATCTACTTTATTTATTATACTTTCACCTTATCCTTCACATTTACTCTGACACACAGAAGTTCTTAGTTCAGAGAATATAGTACAATGTGAAGGGTTATGAATATAAAAAATGCATTAGAGAAAAATGTAAATGCTCAGATTTTTCTTGATATTTAATACTCATATCTCTCAATTCCTCCAGTGTATTTATTAGACCTTCATCTTATCCCTCACCATTGCTTTGACAGTAAAAACTTCTTGTTCATCAAGAGGTATGACTTTGTGCTGAGTATTGAATAGCACTCATGCTGCAATAACTTACCATGGGGCTTGGAGATGGAGAAACTCCTGAGAGAAGAATCTGAGGATTTTGTGCTGTTACCAACACATTCAGCTGACTTTAGGTTTTAAGAGCTGATTTTCAAAGTTTTTTTGATAATGTATGTAAAGATACCTTACTGCTGATCTAAAACCAAAGCTGAAACAAAAATCTCACCATTTTCCTGAAAGAGAGAGCAAGAAGGGTCTCTAGAACTGAGACAGTTAATAATAAGTACTGCTACTCCTATGAAAAAGAAAAAGTAATGAAAAGATAATAACTTGACTAAGACAGGGTGTTGAAATGTTGATAGAAATCTAACTTACATAATACAAAGACAAATGCAGAGGATTAAAATACCATATAATTTTGAAACCATTACAATATGCCTGAGTGATTCTTTATTAGGGAGCCTCAAAAAAGCATGTAATTTCATCTTCTACGAAAGCTGTAATCTCCCTGCTGGGTGTGTTAAAAATGGCATTTCAACCTCCCCTGTGAAAGTCTTTGATTTTGTGAGTTTCTGTCAGGCTGGTCTCATTACTTTAATGCATTTTGTGTATATTGTAATAACATAAATGTTTTAATGCATTTCTTCTCAGATCAATCTGGACAGTTATCTTTAAATCACTCTTGTATAACGTTAGGTAAAGAAGTTATAATTGGATCAAGGGGAACTACTGGCAATGAAGAAGCATTTAAACTTTATTTTGTTCATTTCCCTCTAGAAGAACTTGCAGTAATAGACTTCTGAAAACTACTCCTAGTTATATTTTTTAGTTCTTGACTTTTAGAAAACACTTATGTGAGATAAATGAAATTGGAAATGAACATGAGGTGCAAGCTATAATGCAAATCTCCCTCACAAATCACTTGCAAACCATTTTTACAAAATGCAATTAGCCATGTACAATGATGGCAAGAGACATACTTTTGAACAACTGGAAGCCATCATACTCAACCTGTCAAGAAATTGCCTCCAGAGAGCATAGAGCTGGAGAAGAGAAACCTCACTGCTCTTTAGAAAGTGAGGCTGATTTGTGAGAATTATTAGAATGAGGAATTTTGTTTGACAGGTGTACAAAATTTCTAACTCAGTGTGAAGGAATTGGATCTAGTCAGAAAGATAAAACTCCATGAGGTCTTGGGAAGCCTCAAACCTGCAATTTTTTGTCATCAAAGTCTGGTCCCCTCCACTGAGGTAACTAAAATATGTCACTGAGTACCAGAGCACAGTGCTGCAAGCATGAGTTGGGTCCTGAAAAAAACTCATCCAGCACAATGGCCATGTCACCAGCAAACCATCAGCACTATTTGGAAGCAAATATCAGCATTAAAAGGGTCCTTCCAATTTATATATACTCTTATATATAAAGGTGATGACAATCTGACAATATTTAACCTATCTTGAGCATATAATTGAAGGAATAATAATTATAAATTACTGAATATAAGAAGGATATCTTGAAGTGCTGTTATAACCACTCACATGCCATTTTAATGCCATGTGAAAACTCTACTTCTGTAAGCCTACCAGCATTCTAATGAAGTAAATAGCTTATTCATTAGAGAAGAATAAAAGCTTGAAGCTTTTAGAGTTCAGCTGGGCATAATTTACTGATAGCAGCAAAAAAAAATAGAAAAAGGTCAAATTTTCTACTTAAGCAGAACCATCAGACAATTACTTAGTGGTACATCAAACAATAGCACTACCATTGTCTCCAGAAACAGAAAGCTGTACAAGTTTGTGTGTATTAGCTAACACCCTTAAATTGGGTTGAAGATGTGTGAAAGCAGAGTTATGGGTTTGACCCTTGGTCATTACAGAAGCTCCTTATTCCAATGGCCACTACTTTCAGTTCTGTAATGAACTGTTATCCAAATTGAACTGTTATCCAAACTAAATACTCAAATCCGAATTTAGACCACTGAATGCTTGATGCTCACCCACACCAAGTTCTTTTTTGTGGTTTTTTGCCAATCATTTATGTAACCCCTTGAGTGCAGCCTGAAAGGTTCTTGGACAAATGCTGATCAATAGCCATAGAAGGATTTTAAAAGAGATAACACTGTCTGGCACTGTCTCAGAGCTGGCAGAGAAAGCCAACACACACCAAGGGCAGTGCTCAACCTGATCTAACCACAGTAATTAGACACTTCAGCTGTGAGCCTCATGCCTGTGGCCTCCTGCTCAGTAAGGACAAGTTTAGCCTTTGGCTTAACCTTTGGCTAAAACCAATGTGAAAGCCGTAATTTAATTCCATAGATTTGTATTTCCTATCCTTAGAGATATGCTGTATAATTTACAGGAAGTATCACTTGCTGAACCTCTGTTGCTCTGACTTTAGGAGTTTTCTAATGTGGCTAAAGAAGCCTTTCTTTGCCTGGAGGCTGGCAATAGGTTATCAAACAAGAGGTCTTTTGGATCCACTATTTAGCTCTGACAATTTGGCCATTTACACCATTTATTAGGACAAAGAACTGGATTTTCCTTCACTTGAAAATTAGTTTATCCAAGTGAAAATTCGTACTATGGGTGCAAATGGACTCCTGTCCAGTTCTGTTGGGCTAAATGTACCAATCCTAATTGGGAAAAAACATTAGGAGATACCTGTGGAGCCAAAGAAGAAGAAAACTATCAGAAACTGTAATTCAATATCAATGAGACAAAATCAAGAAAAAATTTGAGTCTGTTTGCAGAATTTATTGTTGTTGTAAAATAAAAGAGTTCAGGCTTGCAATGGCAAGCCTCAGACTCAGAAGAAGGGGCCCAGTGCTTGAACTGCCAGGATGGTCTAGGAGATGCACAAGTAGAGGCAGATGCACAGGGAATCAGGTACCTTTGATACATAAGCCACT
>VZTT01030931.1:5321-38264 GCA_013400855.1 Buphagus erythrorhynchus | reverse complement strand
TGTGCAAGGGACAGACAAGGTAAGATGATGCTGTGTGAGGGACAGACAGGATTAGGTGGCTGGGTAAGGGACAGCTTGGGGTTTGCTGGTTATGCAAAAGGCAACTTGCAAAGAGAAGGAGTCAGTGCTGTGTGGAGTTGCCTGAGAGAAGGCACAAAATATTTTAAATAAAGGACTGGTGATGGTGCCAGTCGTGTCTGTCTTAACATAATTACTACAAATTTCCTGAGCATAAAGTCATTCAATACATGCTATTCCTTTTCCATGTGAACAAATCACTAACACTGACTCCTGGGACAAAGTCGTGGGCCTTGGCAGGGTCCAATCCTTGGCAAACTGCAACATCCAAACAGTGATTGCAGTCACCTCTGTGAGTGTGTGTTTTTAGTCTTCTCTGGAATATAGAGTACTCTTCCTTCATACTTTCAAATGCTGACATTGGCATAAATCCAGGATGAAAATTGCAGCACAAAAGGGAGATGTTTCATAAAGCTATAAGTGATTGAAAACAGGGAATTACAATGCTAACTACTTTTCAATGTTAATTATAGAAGCTGCTACCAGGCATATTCTATATATACCCACCCTCTTTCCTAAAAGTAACAAGAGCACTCTCTGTGATCCTGTTATCATACTGAAACAGGAATTCTCATCCTTTTGCATTGTTAACTGTATTTTGATACAGAAATTTGTCTCACATAGGGAGCATTTACAAATCAACAAACAAGAGGAGGCTTTTTTTCTTCATGACTGCATAACATATCTGAAGTAGTGTAAATATTGCAGTGTTTTATTCATTTGACCACCTCTTAATAGCCAAAACTGGAACTAGTTATCTTTCTTCACCGCTTATCCACAACAGACCAAAGCTTGGGAAGCTACACACATTTAAACTAATATTTTTCTGACTTGGGGACATTTCTTGAGCCCAATTTCATATTTTGAAATCAAGAGGAAGCTGTGTTCTACATAAGCACAAGGACCCAGCAGCAGAACAAGAATACCAGCACACAGAGGTGGTACCTGTGTTGGTGTCAGACCACAGGCAGGGCTCTGAATTACCTGCCTAGAGTGAGTTTTCCCCTTTTTGTTTGCAGTTGGTCCAAGCAGAATTTGTACATTCACTCAGGATGCACTGCTATGATCACATCCAGGTGTGCTGTGGTAACAAGGGTGTGAGGGCAGCCCGTGGCCTTCACAACATAACTTTTTTTCATAATTCTAGGGGCCCAGATGGCCAGTCCATTGCATGAATTTCACAAATCAGGAAAGTAATATTTTGTGTGCTCTTGTTTTGTATTTCCAAGTATTTTGAGTATGAACACGGAAGAATAATTTAGGAAAATGAAATTTTGATGGTATGCTGGTAAGTCCCATTTTAAAAATAGGAAAAAGAAATATTAAGCATACAGCAGGACTTCATTCTCTAATCTTTGGCAAGGCAGTCTAATGTAAGTTATTTAACAGCCATCTTATTTAGGTTCTTAATGAAAGCTCTATAGTCTGCATGTTGAGTATATTCTCGCTTTTCCATCTTCCTTCATACAATCCATTCAGTGTGATATATGTTGGCTGTAAATATCTTAATATCTTGCTACCAATGGAAAATCTTACATAAGGGTGATTGATCTAAAAACTGATAACCACTTCAGCCTGAAGACATGTTCTTTTCCTTCCTCCTATCATAAAAATCTTATATTCTCTTTCCTTAAATCGGTAAGTGTGGTGGCTCCCATTGAGTTGGAGAGCCCTATTTGAAAAAGTCATAATTAAATACGTGAACCCTTCTCACATTGCACTCTAAAAATGTCAAGAGATATTTCTGATCAGCCCATAATTGGTCTTTCACATATTTCCTATGTCAAACACTTATAACTAGCATAAAGCTCTTTTGTAGACTATTTTTGTCAGAATTAATATCACACTTTTGAAGCACTATAACACAAAAACAAGATCTGTTTTTCACTGTATATTCTAGTCTTACATAGCACAGAGGGGGGAAAAAGCAGTTTAAATTACTGTGATTTAATGAAAAGATATTGACACATACACAAAAAGTAAAAGTCAGCATGAATTATGTTCTTAAGCCTCTTTATTGCTTTTTAAAGTTTTATTCTCAACATGTAACTGTTTTACTGGGAAAATGTTAATAGCAATATGCTGCAGCTCTGGGATGTTGGACACAATCTCCCTGATCGGTATCAAAAATCTAAATAGAGATCAAAGCATGTGCATACACTTTAAATATCACTTAAAAACAAGGTTAATTGCTGTATCAGGCTTCTCATGAGGTGGGAGGCTAACCAGAATTGAACTAATTTAGTTTCATGAAGGGTTCACTTTTCAAGGGATTTAATAGAATGATGTTCTCAGGTTACATGTAAGAACAGTTTTCTGGTTAGGCTTCCATAGCAGGTGATGATCTCTCAGACAGCTCCAAAATTCACTGTTTTGAACAAAGCAATTACTTTTTTTCTTCACAGAAGTGATTAAATGTGACCTAAAATTATTAGAACCCCCAAAATGTGGCATTTTTGAAATGCCACTGAGAGAATACACAGGCTGTATCATGGAGAATTTTCATGGTGTTTTCTTTTCCCCTTTCTAACTGCTATGCTTTTACATAAAGAATTTTATGCTTTCCATTTCTAAAGGGAGGTAGTAGGGAGATACTGGATTGTATTTTCCAAGGAATTTCATTTTTTGAGCATTGCCATATACTTGCAAAAGTGAGAAGATGATAAAGTTACTGCATACTACCAGAACAATCCCCAAAACCTATTTTAAATCAATGTCTGTTCTGATTTCTCCCTCCAGTCAGGTTTTTTTTCCTTTTACTTTAGGCTGTAGGTCCATGAAGAAAAACATTAGCAATTCCTCCCTGGGGTTAATACAGTGTTTCAAAGAAGGAGCATTTAATTCCCATAAGTAGAGAGATGATTTAAAGAAATCCTGTAAATGATGAGCTGAAAAGAAAGAAGCATTTAACAGCACAGAAATAACAGGTTTCATTGTTCAGGCACCAAGAAATTGTGCTGTGCAGTCTGGAGCTCCATCTCCTGGTGCTTGTCCAAGAACTAAAAGAATTTCCAAGTCCCCCCCAATCTAAGCACAGGCACCCCAGTGCACCCAAGTCATCTTGCAGGGGCAATTGCAAGGTCCTTCACCCCACAGCACATCCAGATTTAGGTTTGTAACCCCTGTGGACCAGGAAATCCAGATTTGAAAATGCCTTTCCAGGTCACTCTGGACTCGCTGGAGCAGTTCACCAGCTCCTTCACTATTGGCTGTGCTGAAATAGAATTATCCTGCACTCAGTGGAAATCAGGGAGTTTGTGCACATCACCTCACTCTCAAGTTTTGGGGAGGAGGAGACTGCAACTGTGCTGAGCACTGTGCAAAACAATAAAAATTAAGCACTCTAATGTATTTCTTTATGCTGAAGGAACTGTCATTTGAGGGTCAGAGTTTTGTCTAGTAAATAACTATCTTAATTTCTCAGTTAAACTTTTTATTTAACATCCTTTTAAATATATATATGTATCAGTGTATAATTCTACATACTAATTTTATCAGAGTTGTCAAAACATGATTGCTACTTTACAAAATATCATGTGGCATGGGGAAATACCATACAGGTGAGCCAAATCTACAATAAAGACGTGTATGGAATACAGGAGGGAAAGGATGGGTCAAGGTTAGGATGTCAGTTGGAACAATGTCACAATGGGAGGTTAATTAATTTTTTCTAGGCATCACCCACAAAAGCATCCTTAATAGGAAAAACTCTTCTAACAATTCATTTCAGGAATTTTTCTGAATAAGAAAATTGACATTATTATGAGTATTGCTTATTTTATTAGAACCTTCCTCTGTCATCTGGCTGATAAATGTACCCATTCTTGTTATAGTTGTAATAATTTTTCTTCATGAATAGATTCAGAAGTGAATATCTCATCATTTCTTAAGAAAGATCATTATGTAAGTCACTTAGGATGTTTTTGCTTCTATTTAAGTATTTACAAGTAAATAAGCTATCTTATTCAGCCAACCAAAAATACTGTAACTAAAATACGTTGCTGCTGCTGTATGGGAGCTGGATCATTAATTTAATATAATGGCTTAATTTTGGATACAGGTTTTTTATCAGCAAGCCTAGTCAATCCAACAGTAAAGTTCACTAAACTCATCTGTTTTTGTTTTATTTCTTCACTATTTGCCAGCTTACAGGACCACATGGAAAGCTAAAGTTGTTCAAGACTCTTCTGAGAGAAACAGAACATACAGTGTGGGATGGAGAATTCTTTGGGAATGAGTGGCAGCTGTGAGCTGCATTTAGTTCAAGTACCTGTCACTTGTGCACTGCTGACCAAATGCACATTGCCCTCCCCACCTCAATTGCTATGACAAATTATTGAATCCAATATCCTGCTTTGTTATCACAGTGCAGAAAGATATTAACATTTACTAATTTGAGCCAGTTTACTCCAGATTTATCCTACTGTAAGAACAGACATTACCCTGTAATTTGATATAGCTGCACCCAGCTTCTCAGTAAAGTAAGGTGCATCCACTTCTCTTTAAGAAGCTACTCTTAAATTTCATTGACTTAATAATACATATGTTAAACATAAAGAGGAAAGAATAAATATGAAGGGGAATATAAAAGGGAAATAATAAAACCATGAACAGATATTATTAAAGAGTTTTTCAAATATTTCTTTACAGTGGGAGTAGCGTGCACTTGTATCTACTCTGAAGTTTAATCATATGTAGTCTTGATCCTAAAAAGACAGATAAGAATTGATTTGGGACTATGAACTGCCTTTCTTGTGCATCATTGTACAGCAAATTCCAATAATATGTGTCCATCCTCCCACAAGTGGCAGAAAATACTAGAAATCACTGGCATTAGGTATGTGGCAATTCTCTTAGAAACCATCATTGCTACTCAAATTATTGCAGATTTTTATAACAAGGCACATGCCTGATCAATAGCAAGCTTTTATTAGTTCCCTTACCAACCTTTCAACATCTTAAATATGACTGATATTGTAACTTAAAATTTGTTAGGAACAATGCAGAAAATATTCAAAGCATGGGTTTGAGTGGGAAAGTCCACATAGCTGTGCTTTTCTGTTCTTTTCTTGCAGCAGTCTGACAATACTTTAATGAACTCTGGCCTTAAGCTCAAACTCCAACAACACACCACAATATAATAATTCTTGAGGGTGAGCTTGCAATTCCACCCTAATGTTTCTGCAGGCATTTGTGTCTGTGACTTTGCATGGGTCACATTGAGCCCAAGTACTCACAGCTGCAGGTGACAGAGCAGGATGGTTGATCTCTGTCAGGTTAGTTACACAACCTGTAATGATTTTCTCATGTGCTGGTATAATTACAATTTATGCTTATTTTTATAAATTGATTATTGCACAGCCTGTATTGTTTTGCAGGTTGGTGCAGCTATGAGAGAAATGCAAGATGTTTTAGATTTCCAGCTGAGATTTCCTACAGGAATGCAATGAGCTGGACCTGAAGGTAAGTAGGCTGTATCCTAAAAACGAGAGCAGAGGGCTGGCTCTCTGTTCTTATTGAAAGGGGGTCTGCTGGTGCAGCTAGGGCTGTGTGTACCTGGCTCCCAGCAAGGGTGTGCTGATTCTTACAGTGGTGGCATGTGCTTACAGATCCACAGAGAACATCATAATCAGTGCCTTCTAAAATAACCTTGTGCTTTGAAATACTAGAGCCAAAGCCCTTGTAGGTGTTTATGATTCTGGAACCTTTTTGCAATGCAAATGCAGCTCCAAACTGAGCAGTCCTGAATGAGACAATCATTTTGCTAATCTTTCTCTAGGATGGATGAAAAAGCTTCTTATAACACAAGATCTCCTAAGGGCATTCCTTATCCTCTTAATGTGTACTCCCCATATTGATGAAGATGTCCAGCTTCACATCATGAGCAATTTAAATAGCATGTTCTCATTTTCTGTCACATGATTGACAAAAATATTGACTAATATCTAATGCCAGGTCAACCTTTTCACTAATAAGTCCTCTGCAGCCTCATTATTCCCAGTGCTTACAACTTATCATTAGCTTCCCATTAGCCAGAGTCTTACCTTCCTTACCATCCTTGTGATGTTCTTCAGCTTAAACCACACAATCTCATGAGCTGGATCAGTTCCATTAGTAGAACACAGAGAAATTAGGTCTGTCATTTCCCCTAAACCCACAGACCAGTTCTTCTGCCCAAAGAAAGTCAGTGGCATGTTTTGCCACTACTGCCCTTGGTGAATCAATGGTATACTCCATTAATTATATTTCAGTGATTTTAATTAGTCATTCACTGAAACTGCTTTAAACCTATATGGTATTGAGTGAGACTCAATTCATATATCTGTATATTCACTGATGCTAAAAACCCTCCAACCTTTCCTTCTCTAAGGTTCAAACTTCCAATGTCAGACTTGGGGAGAATCTAGAATTTCCACTAACTATGCAGTTCACCTGCAGAGTTAACAAAACAAGTTTGTGTTGTGGGTTTTCTTCTTGTTCCTGTTAAATTGGCCTTTTGAAGACTAAGGGCTTGTGAGCTTTGCATGTTAAAGGCTAAACTCTTGTTATAGTGAAACTGATTTTTTTAAGGCTTGAGGGAGTTTGAAGGTAAATTGAAAAGGAGTGCCAAGGAGTCCTTGTGCAAGTCATTCACCTTGTAGAGCTCTAGGCTGAGAGAGCTCAAATGCCACTCTACTTAACAAACTCAGAACCAGCTCATTTAAATAGCAAGCACAATCTCCACTTGGGATCCACACCGAGGCATTTGTGCATTGTGCAGCCTGGACTCCCAAACAACATTATTTGAAGAAAAAAAGAGGAGTAATTCCTTTTTTATAGTGGTAATTCAGGGATCAAGTCTCAAAAGCATTTGAACATTTCAAGGACTATTGCTATACCAAATTGTTCTTAACTACAAGTATTAAACTTTAAAAGGAACAGAATACCATTTTCAAATTCAAATTATTAGCTTCATGTCCCACAAGGATAATAAATCTATGCACATTCTTGTCACTTTAGCAGAAAGTACAATATTTGTGCTTTAAAGCTGGAAAGTTAATTCTTATGAACAAGTGATGGAGATGTCTTTATGGCTCAGAAATTATACACAAGAACAAAACCTAAAACTCCTGTATCCAACCCTGGTCTAGTAAAAATATTTTGCAGAGTTAATATTCAAATTTCATGGACAAAAAATGCAACATAAATCATTAAATAAAAATATATATCTGGCCAATGTAGTCCTTTGGTTCAGATCTTTGCTAACTAGAATGCCCCACCAAGTGCTGCTATACATTTGTTCTATCATTATAACTTTCTCAGATCTTTTAAAATGCCATAGTTAAACTTTAGTGGAAGTGTTTGCAGCTGGTTTGGACACCTCTTCATGTTTAAAAAGTTTATCATTACTAAAAACCAATGTATTTTCAACAATGTGAAAGAATATTTGCTAATGTTCACAGAACTTTTCACTTTGAACAAAAATATTTATCCATAAGACCATTTAACTTCCTGTTAGAAATTCAGGTATTTCACCTGATCACCATCAGTTTTGAAGATTTTTAGTTCACAAAAGAAGGCAATATGCTAATTTTTTCTTCTTTAAAGTTAAGAAAAATACATACTTTATAAAGTATCTTATGGCCTCTAAGATGACAAATTTTACAAAAGTCTCTCTTTTAAGTCAACTGAGTTCATAATTTTGTTGCTTTTTGCAGAATTTTTATTGATTCAAAAGTGATTTTAAAATCCGTTTTTTAGATCTGAATGGCATTCTGACTCAAAGACTAGATCATATTCAAGAAACAAAAACTGAGCAAAGTCTCCAGAGATATCTTAGTTCCTATGGTGACTTTTAGAGTAGTTATGTTAAATTGAAATTTCATTAAGTTAGAACTAGGCACCTCCTTTTTAGCTGCTATATAATGATGAATGGTGCAAGAAATATATGCAGATGTCATGCAAGTATATGACTTAAGGCAGGAGCAATAGGTAAGAACTGAAACATCTGTTTTTCAACTCAGCTAAAGCACAGTTTAATTTTTCCTTATTGGTTTTCCAAGCTAGTTTTGAAGCAAGTCCTACAATTTATATACAGTTAAAGCTCCCATTCAGGCAATGGGAACTTTGCCCACTTCCAGGAGTACAAGCTGCAGCACTTGGCCCTAAGAATTTAATATAGCTGTAATGACTCATTATTGAATGTTTAGTTTAATAACAACTGCTTATTTAGTGTATTAATCTCAGCTGATGAAAGCAAAATTATTTAGTGAAAAGCTGTTTTTCTTTACATTAGCGTGCAATTATTTAACTGAAAGTTTCAAAGAGACACATCTAATTACTGTGCTGCTTTAAAAGTATTTAAGCATCAGTTATTAAAATATCATTTGAAATATGCTTCTGGACCTCCTGTAGTGTTGTTAAAAAGCAAAATTCTGGTTTCTGATTATTACTTACAATAGGCTTCCTTTCACTACTTACCAATTTCATACAAAATCTGCTTAATGTACAGGATTTAACTGTTTTCTGTAAAACAGAACAAGATGAAAGAATTTCTGTGTGTGCAGAATGTATATGTCTATGCTCAGGCTGAGATTACTAACTGAAAATCAAAATCAGTGATGCACATTTGTACATTAAGAATTCCTTTGCTGAATTGGCATTTATGGGGAAAGCATCTATTAATACTAAAAGAAGTCTGCCAGTCAGTTCTCTGTAATTAAATAAAGACATTTAGCTGCAGGAAAACTAATTCTTGTCATTTAGCATCTTCAAATATTTGTCTTCAAACTACTCATGCTTGCCTATAAGAAAATATCAAAATTATCTTGATGGTTTACTTGTGTTTTAGTCACTTGTTTGTTTTTTTTAGGGATACTTGTTCCTCCATCACGTGTTTCCAGCAGTTTAAGGATGTCAGATAAGCAGTGCTCAGGAATCCCTGCCAAGCTCTATACACCTGACAAGTATGAAAAGAACACAGAAGGTATCTTTGGTGAGTAATGTAATATGTCAAAAGTCTACTAAAATTCTGGTTGGTCAAAGACACATAAGATATTCAGATAAAAGGAGGCAGAGCCCTGAACAGACACATGGATGAGAAGAGCCAGGTACTTTTCCAGCAACTGTACCCTGCAAAGAAAGGGTGATGTGACAGAGGTGCTCACATGCTGAACCTGAACAGGGATAGAGTCTGACAGTTCCCAGCCTCTGAAAAAATTCTCTGCCCTGTGGCTTAGACACATAATAACTGTCCCTGCTGGCCCATTGAAGTACAGCTTTTCAGCCTTTCACACATTGACTGTGTCACTCTGTGCCATGCAGGCTCCAGCCAGTCCTTCCCTGGGGCTGGAAAATTCCCGTGCAAGAACAGCCGACCCCAGGGGAGCTCCATGCTCCTGCCATAGCTGTGGCTTGTGCAGGGCTCCTCCTGTGCTGGAGCTGGTGTGGTGGGGAGGGGTCCTGAGCTTGGCATCGTTTATACCTTCAGGAAGAGGAATTTTCCTGCTCTGATGCCCCTTCTTTCAGACCCACTCTCCAACTCCTCCACACCCACCCAGGTGGGGAGTCCACCAGGGGACTCGTGGTCAAATGGACCCTTCCCTCCTCTTTTCCTTCCCTCCTCTTTTCCTTCCTCCCCAGTTGGTGTTAATGTTGTTGTTCCTTCTGACTCACACAGTAATCCTGTCACTTTTTTTCTTCTCTGCCTCCTGCTCCTTATTTCTCCTGGGGAGATCTCTGTCCTGGCTCAGGCAGTGTACCTGTGTGCCTCCAAGGTCAGTACATAGCCTGGTTGCTCCCAATGCAGACAGGGAAGTTGCAGACGAGGATGGAGAGCAGCAAAGCTGCAGGATGGCTGGAGTACTCTCAGTTAGAGTTAATTAGCCATAAACCTCCCTGGGCTGCTCAGCCTGGGGACAGGCTATTGGCTTGTTCTTTAGGATCTCTTGTCATGCTGTCAGCTTTGTGTAACTAATGACTAAACTGCAGAAGCTCTAAGATTGCTGTCTCTTTCACAAACTGTCTCCTTGATTCACTTTGCTCAATCCTCCATTTTTGCATCCATTTATTTTTCCCTACTGTAGCAGGATTGCATTTTGTGCTTGTATTGCTCCACCAGAATGAGGGCATCAGGCTCTGACAAGTATCAGAGTTTATTAGTGGGGCTGTGGGTTGCTCCTTCTAAAGAGAAAAGCAATGATGTGTCACAGCACTCATCTTTTACTTTACCTGGATCACCATCTCTGGAGCAAGCCCCCTCCCAAGTGACAGGCACAATGCCCAGCTACACACTCATGATATTTTGGACTTCGTTTCCCCAGGTAGAATGGTCACAATACAAGGACACAAAGGATTAAATATCACATATGAAAATTTCAAGGTTAATTTTTCCAATGAAATAAGAGCAGAGCAGAACTACAGATCCTTTTCTGTCCAGGAGAGGTAATACAAAAGTGGTGACCAGTGCAGGAGGCTCTAAAATTCGTTGTGGCCCAAAGGCTTTGGTGGCTTTAGCACAGACATTCCGGATTCTAAGACTTTATAATATCAATTTAAAAGTAAACTTCCTTAATTTGTGATCTAATTGTAGATTTATAGGATTTCCAAACCTATAGCTGTATCACTTGGCCTGGAGAAGGAGTCTTTGAATAAAAAACAAAAAGCAGAGGAAAAAAAGAAAACAAACTAAGAAAACCAGAACAAAGGTTTTTGTAATATCATTATAACACTTGCTTTCCCAGTAAATAATTATTAGCCTTCTGCTCAAGGTTGTCAAGGGAAGAGCATTTGGTGTTAAGGCAGCTCCATGGCAGGTGTGCTTGGGAGCCAGCTGTCAGACTAGAACCACAGTTGCACTCTATTTTCTTCCTCCCAAAAGTATCTAGACACACGAATGCTGTACTTCAAAAAGTACCAGGTGCTGGTTTGTAAGAGATGTGTCAAACATAGCCTGTAGCTCAGAATTCTGGGTTGTGTGTTCCACGCTTCCTTAGCCAATGTGGCCTTTCTGATTCCTTGACTTTTGTGTCCTGGCTCTGCCTTTGGTACAAAAGGGCTCCAAGAAGGGAATGGTGAGAGAAAAACTTTCAATTTCTATAAAAACTTTCAATTCCTATAAAAATCCTGACCTAATCACAGTGCTGGTGCCTCCTTGGAGCCCTGCAGCAGGATGGAAAGGGCTCTTAGAGGTGATGGTGGGCAACTCCTCTGCACGAGGAGCGGAGCAGCAGAAGGAGCCCTGGTCCCTGCTGTGAGACCTGAGCACAGCTATCAGAGTCTCTGCATGGGAGCCCAGCAGGGGAATGGCAACAGCTCTTCAACCCTCCACAGGACATTAGAGATGGGTACTAAAAAATACTAGGAAAGCACACAGGAGTATTTAAATATTACATGATCATTAACATAGTAATTACATCAGTGCTGCTCCTGCCTGATGCCATAATTTAAGAAGTTTCAGCGTTTTCATTATAATCAGTAGCAGTTATTTCCTGTGGTTCATTGCCCATAAAATGTTAACCATGGGGGGAAAAAAGGAGACAGAGATTTTGCCATGATGGCAATTAACATCCACTGTGGTGCTTGTGCCTCCCTGAGCTGCAAATCACTCTGGTGGGTGCTTCATCAGGCTTCAGGGGGCCACACAAGGCACTTCTGTTCCTGAAAGCTTTTAATAGAGGCTTTTAACTAAAAAGTTCCATTTTTAATGGAACCTGTTCTGAGGAAGGAGGACGCTTCTCAAGTAGGCTTATGTCTATTTTTGTTTCTCTTTTTACCAGTATTTTAAAGACAAAGTTCTGTGTTTACTGAGTTATGTGGGACATGCAGTAGTGTTTCTATAATAACATAGACTCAGCTGCTGTGCAGAATGCATTTAAGAGGCTGTAATTTCTGACCTAAGAATATAGAAAGTGAACTACCAAGCTCTACTGCCATCAAAATGAAACTTCAAAAAAGTTATCACATATGAATTTATGTAACAAGCTCTCACACATTTTGCAAATGGAAATGTAAATGATGGTTCCTATATACCAACCAGATTGCCTGATTAATTAGTGCATTACAAGGGAAAAAAGTTTTATGTTTAAAGCAAGACTGGGTGACTACCTCAGTGCATTAGTTTTTATGGTTTTGATCTGATCTGGGCAAAGAATTACATTCAATCAACTTGAACTGTTTGTATTGATCTGCATAGAAGATTGGGGGGAAAAAGATATATTGTCTGACTCTAAGCTTTTTCCTGGTTTTATTTGCTTTACAAGAGAGCAATATTTTTCCATGCACAGATTGAGTGCAATGGCTCTGTAAAACTGCCCAGGAGGCTTCTGCAGCACCATTAGAAGTGCCTTGTCTCTGCTCAAAAGCTGCTGAGAAATACTTTTGAGGAAATGGGGTCCCCTGGAATATTATTCCTACAGCTGCCATGATGAACAAGCACTTTAAATTCACCTGAGATAATTCTGGGATGTGGTGACTAACACAGGAGCGTAGTGAATTTCTCCTCTAAAACATTCCTTGCCATATGTATGACTGCTTTAGAAATTAAATACCTTGGGAAATAGCTTGAGATGAGAGAATTAACATTACAGTTATAATTGTTGGGTTTCAGTTTCATTACACACCAGGGTTGGTGTTTTTTCCCCTTTTTCTCCCATTATTTTTACCTGTCTTCCTTGCTTTCTGGGCTCCAGTTTTCCTGGAGCATATTGTGGTTGCCTTGAATTCATCTGTTAAGTGAAATTACGCTCCAATCACTGAAAGGAGCTGTTGGACTCAACACAGATATGGGCTGTGGCACACAAGGAGATAATTTGGGAAGTAACTGGGACTTGGGCTGCAGTTCCTGCTGTTTGCCCTTCACTCCCATGAGCTCAGGAAGGGGTGGGCTGCAGAGTGTTCTCTCACCCATTCTTAGGGTGCAGCTGGCCCAGTTAGCACACTGGGTTGCTTTGCCCTGCTTTGAAGAGGGTTTCAGTGGCTAGGAAATATCAAGCTAGTGAGAAGGGATAGGCCAAGCATGGAACTAAATCTAACACTCTCCACAGAAAACCCAAGCAGTGGGAATTCACAGACCATTTATGCAACATCCTCTGTGCAAGAGCAGAGGTGAACCTTGCAGAGAATATGAAGGAATCTCCCCTCAAATTAATCCATGCCATCGAGCTGCTGTAACTGAGAAGGCTGTTTGTTCCCAACTGTTTAACTTTGCCACATTTTGTACCACCTGCAATGACATTTCATTACTGTGGAGTGACAGCAGCAGCACCGCCATGCAGCTATCAGCAGGAAAGGAAATTAGTGATGTTATGATTAACAAAATAGCTTTGACTTAGCCAATGCTGGGAAGACAGGCTCCAAAGGAATCAAACACTGCAAGTATCAGGAATGAACTGTCAGCACCACCCTGTGGCTCCATTGTTCTCTTTCCTCCTTGTGTGGGTCAAAAGGGAAAGGATGAGGCCAGGCAAGCTTCAAAGGAAGAGTTTTGTTTCCTTCTGGATTTTGGCCTCTCGTGTTTCATATGGCTGATAGTAAAAACTTACCCTTCTGCCCTCATGACATGAAAGAATTCCTAAAAGATATTTAGAGAAGACAGGAGTTTTGTGGCACTTGAGGAAATAATGAATATGTTCATAATGCCAAGGCTGTGGGTTTGATACCAGAATGGACCATTCACTTAAGGGTTGGACTCCATGGTCTTTGTGGGTCCCTTCCAGCTCAGAATATTCTGGTATTCTATAACATCCTTGTCTGCAGGCAACATTCTGCCCAGTCTTCTCCATGTCTGCAGCTCTCTAGATTGCTCCCACAGAGCACTGCAGTCTGATGGAAAGCTTATGGAAACACAGTTGAAATTTAATCATGGTTCTGTCATAGCTTTACAAGTTTCCTTGTTCTTGTAATCTCAGATTCAGATAATTAACTGAAAAATGAATGTAAGAGTGGAAGGAAACCTCCTCTGTGAAATTCAACATATGCAACAAGTCCTGTTATAATTAGAGTGGTTTGGTTGTGCAAAGCAGTACACAAATGCTATCCTTATTTTAGCAGAGCCTTCATTAAGGTATCAAATTAAGAAAAGAATTACACTAGTTGTACACATATCCTTATGGTGTAATTTTCTGATACAGTGACTACTGATGGAATTTCAGTTAAATTAATGGACTCTATGAAAACAATAAATGCCATTCAAGAAGATATTTATGAGGCATCAACAGATATGAGGCTATCTGTGTCTCCCCCTATACAGCTGCTTAGTTAAAATAATCAGCCAAATACAGACTGAGCTTCCATACTGGACATTTGTGTTAATAAAGAGGAAAAGTCCCTGTATATATAGGTCCCTAAAGTATTTTCAAATGTTCTTGCATTTTCTTCTTTCATTTACAGTCTTTCAAGGATTTGACTTATTTCTGCATGAAATTGCATTTCCCTATCTTTTCAGAAAATCAAAAAGTGACATTTACGTAACTAATAACTTATATTTAACATCCCCTAAATGATTGATTCTTTCATTTTGACTGGATTATGTAATGAAATCCAAATAGGATGTATTTTGAGCAAATATATTAAGTTGTAGGATGCATGTGACCAGCTGTAGTACAGGGTGTTGCTGCCACCTCCACTTTGGTTCACTGAAGCATAAAAAGAGGAGCACTGCAGGTGAACTCCAACAAAACATGTACAGCTGACACTCAAAAATTATCAGACAATCAAAGCCAAGGCAAATTGCATCATTGTCCCAGCCAGCTCAGCAAACTGTCCTGAAAAAAAACACATCACCAGCAAGTATTAAACAGTGAACAGCTGGGATCCCAGAACATCCTATTCCTCACCATAAAAAACAGGGGAATCTGTACCAAGTCATTTTTGTAAAAGTTCAGGTTTCTAGCATTGCTTCCTTCACACACATTGGCTTACCTCTAATTTGTTTGAGCTCAAACAAATTTGTTTGAACTCAAAAATTTGTTTGAGTTAGATAATTTTTGGGGCAGCGTTGTGGGGTTTTTTTCCCACAAGGAAGGACTGAGAAGGAATCTGTGTAGGAGTGTGTCGAACTGAGCGATTAGTTTAATACTGCTGAGATTTTATTGTAATGTTAATGATGTGTTATGGTGCCTAAGGTCCTGGATAAGCATAATTTATTATTTTTAATCTGAATAAGTAAATAAATACAAGAATCATAGGAGAAGCTTCTTCCTTAGTCTTATCCATATTGTGGCATTACCACAGTCATAATAAAATTCAAATATTTTATATATTCTTCCCATTTAAGAACATACACATATCAAAACTGATTTCACTCAAACACTAAGGAAAACATCAAGATGATGAAATTGATCACCAAAGTGTGTGTTGCCACTCTATTAGTTTAATATGAGAGTAAAGAAGGGATTCAGGACACCATATGGAAATGCAACTACCACTTTCCCTTGATTACAAGATGCTGACTCATATTTGAGTCTTGTTTGTACAGCAGACCAGTTATGTGTATCAAAACCATTAATGTCCTTCTTATTTTATTTACACATTTTAAGCACTAAATTGCTTCCTTCAAACTACTGCATATCAGCTTTTAAAGTGTAGTAAAAAGAAATAATTAGCAGTTAATCTAGAAAAATACATCTAGAAAAATAAATCCAGCTCGAGGCTTACATTTTTCCATGTTTTCTAACCATACATTTGTGGAGAGAAAATTACTGGTTTCTAGTTGCTATAATTTTATTTTAATGTGGGTAGAAAACATCTGGCTGTTCAATGTCATCTACTTTAGGCATTTAGAAAATCTCCTGGGCATTTTGAGTGCAAGTGTAAGTAAGTAGCTGGTAATATAGATGCTGAGCATGACCCTTTCTGTATTTGTCAGAAACATGGAATTTGGGGATGTAACCTGATCCCTTATTAGGACAGAAAAATTATTACAACAATTTGATCAGAAGTAGTTTTACAATTTATTTCATCGTAGAACTGGGTGTATTTATAAAACCATATAAATTATGTGTAGGAAAACAGTTTTTGTACACTCACTCCTAAGTCTTACTCAATTTAATGCCATATCAAAACCAGCCATTCAAATCTGAGGGGGAAAAATGGACATAAATACTTTAAAAAGTCAAAATACTCTAGTCCATGATGCTGTATTCTACACACAGCTTTTTCATTAAGTTCATTCTAGAGTGTCTCCATTTCTCCTTCAAGGAGAATTCTGGTAGAACCTGTGAGAGTTCTGGCCACCTGAAGCCAAAGAACTGAACAGATGTGAGCCACACACAGTTTTTTTGACATCAAAAGTTTGTCAGTTTAGTTGAATTGGTTCAAGAACCCCAGTGGAAATTTTAGCAGATCAAGTTGCCCTCTGTTTGGGCAGAGAGAACCATCACCTGTTTAAATTGGTCACATTCCTGAGTTTAAGGAGGGTCTTATGTCTCTGTTTTGCTCTCATTATTGTCCTTTGAAGAAATTGTCTACTATGTTTCCCATTCCATAGAGCTACACCATGGATAAAGGATGAGGTGCTATAGGTGTATGCAGGGCTACAGAGCCCTAAGCTTGCATTTATACATTTCCTTGCTGCATGATTTAGCTTATTACAAAAACCCTTCCTTTTAAAAAGAGTTCTTTTTCTCTATTCCCCCTCTTCTTTCCATTTATGTATTCCATGTCCTTAGGAATGGTGCCACATTCTTGCCCTGTACACACAGTGCTGTGTCTACAGTGAGATCAGACTTTCAATTATGCCCAAAAGTTACATTTTCAGTAATTATTTCACACATCTGTGTATGTGGTTATCTAGCCAGCTGAAACCCAGTTCTGACTGGGATTATTTTTCTTTCTCTGGCCTTAATGGAAAGATGCAAGGAAGCAGCTTGAGACTGACTTTCAGAAATGAGTCTGTCTTATCAGGAATTAGTGTTCTGCCAAATTTTGCCAACAAGGCTGCTGGAGTTTGAAGAATATGAGATGCTACAAAGCAGCCAGATGGCACATGTCAAGGGAGAAGGTGAGGGGGGGGCTCTTCTGCTCTGGTGTGATTTTCAGCAGGTATGTAGTATTTTGAATGGAGGGGTTTGTATCATTCAGGTACATTTGCATTGATTCCCTCTGGAGCTGAAAACAGAAGCAACCAACCAAAATGTCAGTCAAGAGCTAATCAATTCCTCTGTTGGGGGAAGCCTGGCTATAATCTTGAAGTGGTTTATTTTAGAGTTGCTTATGCCCAAATCCCAGTAAGGAGGATGGTACCCTTTGATGAGTGCTGCTCACTGGATGGGAGCCCCAGGTTCAGTTTTGGGGTTTCTTGTTGCAAAATCTCCCTCTCCCTTACCAGATTTGAATGACTCAAGTATTGTCACACTCCAGGGTGAAATCTGAATCTTTTTAACCTTCACCTGCCACTGGACCAAACACACTAGTGGAGTACATAGACTCCAGCAGCTGGAGGTGTTTGCACTTTCAGAGAGAGGAGATTATTTCCTTCACAGAAAACAAGAGTTTATTGAGCACTCCTGAATTAAACTAAAATTAAGGAAGTCCAGCCCAAGCTTGGTGCTGCTGAAGGGTGGTAAGGAACCACCAGGCTCTGTAAAGCAGCTGAGCTTTCAGCACCAGCTCTGGGGAATGCTCAGCAGGCAGAAAAGCAGCTGAGGCACAATTCCACTCAGCTTGTACTCAGGTTTATCCTGTACCCTCAGGAGACAAACAGCACTGACTGTGCCTGTCCATGTGTGGCTCAGGATCACTTCATTCCTTTAGAAAAACAGAGATTTAAAGGAATTACCTATTCCTCAACATAATTAAGTAAAGTCTACCATACTCCCCAGAAACATGACAGTGGGGTTTCCTAAATCAGAAATACAGGAGCATGTGCAATGTCATGGTGGCAACTTCTGCTGTTATCCATCCATCTGAGACTCCCAGACCCATTTCATGTTTAGTGAGAAAGAGCAAAGAACCAATGCTTCCCTTTGTTATCCTCTTCTCACCTAATTTTCTTTTAAATTTTATTTTCAAGCCTTTCTGCACTGCCGAGAAGTATGTGTCAACAGACCAGAATTAAAAAGGTGACAAACTGTGAAGAATTAAAACTTCTAATTTAACAGATGAGCAACTGCAAATAACAAAATCTCAGACAAATACAATTTTAATGAAAGGTGACATGCTGGAGACAGGAAGTTTCTCCCCTCTCTCTTCATCATGTAACAGCAAATTAGTTTAGGAAGCCATACAATAATGCTGTGAATGCAATAACAAATTCATATCCTGGCCTGTTAGTTTTGTTTGCTTGTTTGCTTTCTGAAACCATATATGACACTTCTTTCGTAGCAGTATATTTTCTTCGTACTAAATGTGTCAACATTTGTTCATGTCTGGACTCGCTCTCATTCTTATTAGGATCAGGTACAGCTCATATCCTTCACCTCCTCAGTGGAGCTTTACATTTCAGCTGCTGAGGGAGGAGGGGAGGGCTGGCACTGCAGCATCCTTGCTGGAGTTTTCTAGCACCTTGGGATGTAGAAAACTGACTGGATACACATTGGCCACTTGCTTTTAATGAAATTTTCCAGTGTGATAAACATCAGAAGGAAAAGTAAACATGGATAGAGATGAACATACTGAACAAGAACACTCTTCTGCTGCTTTTAGGAGGGTTACATCCAGGACAACCTTTAATGTGAATGGGTTCCCTGAAGTCAAGCCAAATCCATAACCAATATAAAGTAACAAACCTTTGTAGAATTTATTAAATAGCTACACTGGTTTATGTCAATTTAGGATTTTGGCCCAGTCAAATGTATTCTACCTATTTAATAGATGAATGTAGTACTCTGAGTACACCCAACAGTGGTTTAAAAAGCCAGCAGAGTGTTAAAACCTCCTTTTAACTAAATATCAATGCTTCCCTTACTCCAAGGGTGTAATTTAGATCAATGGGTTTTTAGGCAGTTCACTTACTGTTGGTGAGCATCACTTGGCTGCCTCTCTGAGGATCACACTGGAGTAAGTTTTCAGATGTATGCATTTAACCTCAAGCACAAGGAGAGGCTGAACAACTTCAAATGACTTCTTTAAAAAAATGTGTTTGCTCCACAGCAGGTGGTCACCACATGTAGTCTTAGGAAGGGCCTAACTTAGAATGCATTCTCATATTTAAAGTTACTGAAACAGCTCTTTTTGTCCTACTGTGCTTGAAAGAATAAAGAATAGCAAGGATTTTCTCAAATTATTATTATTATGTGAACCAAATAACAAAAAAATTTATCCAGATGTCATGAATGAGATTTCCAGCCCAGTGCCTGGGAGTCTTCCCCCAACAGTTCAAAAGATGTATGGTGTGAATTTCCCTGGATAGCAGAGTACCCTAATTTTTACCTTTTCCTGACTCATGTACTTGAAAATAACTCTCTCCTTTATTTCCATACTCGTGGCAGGTGCCACAGTAAATCAGCCAGTGGGAATCTCTCATATGCACCTCTGCCTTACTGGGTATTAATGAGGTTTTCCATTTAACTTCCATTAGGGAATGATTTCAAGACTTCAGCATATGGGACTTGCTGTTTAAACTGTTTACAAGTGACACTTTGGCTCTGGAAATGTAAAGTATATATGACAATAGGGGCTATTTTCCCATGTAACCCATCTGGGATTAATTGTGTATTTTATGCAATCATCAGAATTTAAAGCAAAAGCCACAATTTATATTTTTCTCTCTTGAGACATAAAATATGTTACAGCATGAACCAGCTGTATCTTTTTAGACTGCAGCTAAATTTCATCATAAGTTAGTCTGTTTTATGCATGTTTGGGGAAAAAGGACTTTAACAGTTAACAACATCGTAGAATAAATAATGGAACTGGAGGGTCATTTTGCTTAGATTACACCTGACAATTGAAATCCCAGGAAGTATTAGCAAGAAAATATTGGAAATTATTAGAAGAAAAAGCTTAGAGGCATCCAATGTAGAAAAAGGAAAATTATCACAACTTCACATTGAGTCAAATGACAGCCAATCTTTTTACATCACATTTGTGTTGGAACTAAATACAAATATTTCTCACAGCAGCAAGGGACTGTGGTCTGCACTGTTACCTCCTTCTGCTGACTTGGTGCAAACACAAATCAGAGAGAGACAAACACTTTCTCTAATAGTTATATAAAAGAGAGTTAATGATTTGGAAGAGAACATGAGAACTCCACAGTAATATTTTAGTCAGCAAGATAGGCAGCTCTCTTTGCACCCAGGGAAAATTAATGTCAGGATCCTTCCTTAAGAAATTAACTATGATACTGGCTTTGTCAGAAAGAAAAAAAGCATAGATATCCCACTTGTTGCAGCTTCCTTCTGTTGCACAATATATTAAGGAATAAACCTGAGTATTAATTCAACTGGGACAAAGTATAATGTAGAAATTATGTATAAATTAATGCATTCATTTAAATTTAGAAAAGAAAGAGATGCTACTATGCAGAGCCATCTGTACAGTGCCATATGTCAGGTAGAAGGACAAATAAAAATCAAGTAAGATCATTAATAATCTTTCTGGCAATAGTTAAATATTTTCAGCATATTAGATTACAGAGATCATTACATTTTTTAAACAGGAACATAATGTTGCCATTATTTATGTGTGAGATACAGACTTAATGGGGAATATGTCACCTAATTAACTTAAATAATATTACAGTATTTTATGAAACCTTCCCTATTATTTAGAAAATTTATAAGCCTGGGAACAAGCTATCCAAGTTCCTAACTCTCTTAACTTTGACCTAAAGGGGAAATAGGAGCCCAAGTACAATTTAGGATCTGTAATCCTCGCAGGTGATTTTTCTCAACTCAAAAATTCTAAAGGCAAAGGGAGAAGGGTGGTTGTGAGTCCTGTATGCCATGAAGACTGATCTTTGTTGGTTCTCAGGACTCACAGAACACTTGGAAGCAAGCAGGATCTTGCTGTACAAAACATTCCTAAAAATCAGGTCTGTTCACTACAGCTAAAAATAGAAAGTGCCCTCACTTTGTAAAGGAATCCTCAGAGAACCTGAACAAGGCAGTCAGGCTGCACATCTGCACAAGTTCCCTGAAAAGAGTTGTGGGAAGAAAACATCAAAAATCGTTTACAAGCAGCTGCAGAAGGTAAGATAGAATCACCAATGAGACCTTTTCCAACCCAGGCCCTTTTCTGCCTCAGCAAGGCTCTAAAAAGCAGTGTAAAATATACAGTGAGGAAAAACTAGTTTGACATTTTCTGCATTGTCATTAACATGAGGTTTCCATTGATTACTTCACTTCCTAGCTAATACATCTTAATGTACTGGAGACTTTCCCAACTTTTTCTTAATCACAGTTATTCTTATTCCTTTATAAAAGAACTGTTCCCATTTTTTCCATGCACATTCAGCTTTACTAGTTTCTAGCATCTCTTCTTGTCTCTCAAATAAACCATGTTTCCATCTTTTAATTTTCATCTTAAGTAAATCCTTCCAACTATAATAATGACTCCATGGCTCATCTTTGAACTTCACTTAATTTACCCAGACATTTATCTCCAATGAAGATATCCCTACATCTAAAAAGTCACAGAAAAGAACCTTATTTTTTTTGCTCCATGGCATAATGACTCTGCATGCTTCCCTAACTTTGCAAAATCATGTCTAATTTCCGATCTGTTATCTCCCTGAACACTGGTAGTGCTGTGCTGTCCTAGATCTCTCCCTCCTACTGAATTTCTCTTCTGTTAATTTCCTCTAGATATACTTCAATTTTCAATGGCTCTAAGGCTTCTGAGGCTTGCCTGTTATTTTTGGTCTATACTTTAAGCTCTTTTTAATTTGGTTTGGGTCTCTGATATTTGCAACCCGTCACAAGTTAATGTCATCTATGGCTTTCATTAATTTTATCTTTTTGTCATTAATTTTATTTTTCTGCTCTTTTTAAAAGTATAAAAATATGACACAAGTGTCCTCTAAGATGAAATTAAACACAAGAAAAATTCTTGTGGCAGCCTCTACACCACTACTTTATCACTCAGTGATTCATCCTTCTTCAGGATTCTAATGTATATTACATGTCCACACACAAAGCAATTGCTGTGAGTGCACATTTTCAGACCCATGAAGAATTAGTGTAATTCATATTACACCCATCACGCTCTCCCCAGTGCCTAATGCTGTTATGTTTGCAAGGACAGCACTGGAGTTGGAGTAGCAATCCTCTGTGAACCCAAATCACTTCTCATTTATGTCTCTAGATCATCAAGGGCTTTAATCACTGCCCTATAGGAATTCACTGTGGAATGCCTAATTCACCATGACTATTGACATTTAGAGCTGTTGTGAGATCAGGACCAGAGTCAGGTGCTCTGAAGACAAAGACAGCAGGAAGTTCAGCCACAGAAAACAGAAAAATGGGTATTGAGTGTTGAGCAAATCTCAGGATCAATCCTGCAAACATCTGCAGGTGTGACACGGAGGGACAGCAAAAGCTCCATTGCATCTAAAAGCTGAGGTTGTCAGGCATTTGGAATATCACCACCTGATGAAATTGTCTCAAGAGCAATTTGGTTTCCAGCAGTTTTTCAGAGCAGTCTTAGAACCTACTTTCCCTGTCTTTTCAGCCAGGTAGAGATGGCCACAAAAATTTGTGGCTAAAAACAGCTGACAAAACTCCCACATGGGAGTTTTCAGCTCTAGAACGTCAGATGTTGCACTAGCATCCATTTTCATCTCCTCCAGAGATAAGAGACAAGGGGAGATGCAAATATAGGACTTCAGCAGGAAATGGTGAGTATTGAGCAGCACAATGAGTTCAGCACCCCAGGCTGAGGATCCAACTCTGAATCCCATGTTCAGGTATTTATTGGGGGTTCTTGGTTCTTCCCACCCACCTGGATCCTGCTGGGAGAGAGGAGATTCTGTCCTTGGCAAGAGCTGCAGGACAAGGTCTCAGTATCTGAAACAAGTCAGGAAGAGCTGTGGAAGTGAAGTCTTCCTGCCTATTATATTCCTGGATATTTCATGAAGTCCTGGGAATAGAGATATTTTAGAATTTAAAGTGTCAGTACCAAAGACTTGCTCCATCTATGTAGTTTCTCCCCAGTGTTTATTTTATCTAGCTTGGAAAAGCAATTTTGTGTTCTCCCTCTGAGTGTATATACGTGTGTATATTTGTGTATATATAAAAAATGCACATATTTATAAAATAAATATATACTACTTCCCTTAGTTTCAAAATGTCATTCCCTGTGGCCTTACCTCTATTACACACATCATTCATTAGATTATGAAAACCATTAATGTCAGGCAGCAGAACCAAAGGAATTCACTAAGGGAGCACCATTAGCATATCAAGTAGCTATTTCTCAGCTAAATATTCCTGACAGCCCTCATTATATATGATGGATGGGCTTTATAAGAGGTAGTATTTCCAGAAGAAAATAAAATCTCAGCATTCTACCACATGTGGCCCAATAACTAGATATCATTTTTTGACTGTCTGTTTGCATTTCTTTCCTTTTTTTTCTTTCAGAATGAAAGAGTTGTAAAACTCACAAATAGATTAACTGCATAATTCAAAATTCATTAAAAATTGTGAGCCTAATTTAGCCTAGTTTCTGAATTCTGCACGTGCTTTAGTCATGGGATATCAAACACTGTGTGTCATCCTAGCTGGATTGCCAGCAGCCTGTCAGAAATAAAAAGATTCATAACTGAGGTAGCAAGTAAGGCTGGCTTTTAAAAGACCATGTAGTGCCAAAACTTTTTATGAGTTGAAACCCGTAATTTTCTGAGGTAAGAAATGCAATTTTAAAATAAAAAAATTAATGTAGCCATGTCTTCAGGAGACAAGGAATAGTTCTTGCAGCACCTCACGAGAAATGGGCACAAGGAGCCACAAACAAGCACAGTGGGCACACCCGTGGCACCTGGTAACATCCTTGTGTGGGAATGCAGACCCCAGCACTCCTTCAAAATGGGACAAGAAATAGTTTCACATTTTCTGGTGTGCATTTTCCTGCAAGTGTCAGTACAGGAGCCCCTGTACCAACAACAGATTCGCCACCTACACCTCTTGTGGTTCTTTCATGCACTGATTTAAGTTTGTTTTTTTTCCAAATACTGCAGTACAATTTGTCTAGCATGATTTATTATCAATACTGCTAAAATTTCATGGTTCTCTGACCCTCTAAATCTGAAGTGATTTGACTTCAATGAGGCAGAGTACTCCTTTACAAACCAAATTATAAAACAGCAAGGTATTAATTTTATTATTATTCAGAAATGAGCTGTATTGCAGAATCAGGAAATTGACTGGACACCTACTGCACAATGATCTCCAGAGCCACATGCTGATGAGGCAGGAGGATGTTTTCAGACAGTTTCTTTTCCCAAATTTTGCTTCTTCCTGTTAACTTGTTAACTCCCACTTGTAAACCTGTTGCAGTTTGGTTTTTTTTCCACTTTTATTTAGAGGGAATTTCGCCAGTAAGGGAAGGAGGTTCATTAAACAAGTCATTTAAAAACAGAGAGACAGAGAAGCCATTCCTTAGAAATTTGCTAAAATCATTCAAATAACATTTTTTTAACTCCACAAGAAGCTTTTTTCCTTCCAGGTCCATTCCAACTCAGCATATTCTGTGACTACGATTCTGCATAATTCTTTAGCATTTGAATGCACAAGTTCTGAGGTGCTAATAACACTCCTGTGGTACTTCCAACCAATCCAGGAAAGAGATAGGAGTTTTTTTAAATGTCTCAGCATTTTAAGAACTATTTTTGTGAGGTTTTTTGGTGTTCAATCTCTGTGAAGTGTGCTTTTTTCTTAATGTGTGATACTTCAGAAATGCAGAGTGCTCACCTCTTGAAAATGAGTGCTCTAAAGCAAATGAAATTTGCCACACAAATATTAAAGGGCCCAAAATAAATTCTCACCTTTGACAATCCTGTCTGATACAATTATAAGCAATTATAAAACTATTGAAAAGCAGTTAGCTAGCATTTTCAACACTGTAGCACAAGACTCCTGGCCAAGATGTGTATTGAGATCTCTTAGATTTTAATGGAGTTGTAATGAAACATAATGACAGTAATACTTACTGCCTATGAAAGCACTGAAATGCTTACCATTACCTTTCTCACACAATTAATTTCAACATGATATTAATACAATGGTGGTATTTATTATGCAAAAATAAAACTGTAAGGGCATATTTTCAAGACATACTCTGAATATTTTTCTTCAGACTACTTCACATTTATTCTAGTATCAACAGTTACATTTAAATGAAAATGAGCAATTGCTCTTAGAATTTCAATGCAGGAAAATCAACCTTGTCACGTGCAGTTTCTGAAATGTTAAATATTCAGTTCTCATCAGCCAGTGTGAACAATAAATCACAGCACACTTCATGGATGATGTAAACTGTCAAGTAAGAGTAAATGTATTTATTGCTTTAATAATTATTTAGATGTCCTAATATATTAATATATTAATTCTCATAACTCTCCCTGGCCAGACAATTGTTTCAGTAGGAGTTTGTGTACAAAGATATGATGTATCTTGAGAATTTAGAGTTGAGAATTCATTCAGTAAGGCTCAAACCTTAGTGCTCCCTAGCTAGGTACCACTTCAGAAGTCATTCCACTGAACTGTAGGAGTCAACAGGTCTGGTGCAGAAGGTGCTTAAGAGGCACCAGAACAGCCATTGGCCTTGTTCTTCCACTGGAAGGATTTTCATGTGCTCTTCTTTGTGGTATTTCATTTATTTATCATTTCATTTCCCTATCTGCAAAAGAGGGACACTAATGCTGTCTGCTTCTGTAAAATGTTGTCAGATTTACATACAAGAAAAATATTAAAGTGAAATCCAGAAATAGTTATAGATTAGTAGATAGATTCACTTTTGTAACTCTTGAAGAAGAGAATAGCAGTTGTTCTGTATTATTGGGGGAAAAAAAGCGAGAGAGATCATACTTGTTTCTTCTCCTTATAAGTTCCTATGTATCTTTCCACAAGGAGTGACTGATGATTCAGCCATCACCATGCTTCTGGACCTCAGTCTTGACAAATGTCACTCACACTGCATTTCATTCAACAAGAATGTTAGAAAATATCTGGACATTTTCAATAACAGACGTTCCTGCAGCACATCTGCAGGCTGTAGACCGAGAAATGTACAATACTACTGAGTTAGACCCAAGAGTATACAATAGCTTACAGAATATTTTCAGTGTGGTTTACAAATATTTTTAGGTTGCAGTGTACTGTTTTTAAATTAACACATTAATAAGAAGCAATAACTGGAGGGTCCTAGATTTCACAGGGTAAGTCAGCAAGCAGAGCACTCTATTTCCATTGCCATCTTGTGCTGCTTCCTTTCCCTGAGCAGTGTGCACACACAGCAGCCATGGATGTGAGCAGGAGCACGCAGCCTCAGTGGGGTGCTGCCTTCTGCCTGCATTGAAGGCAGGCTGGAAGCAGGGCAGTGCTGGCAGGTCCCCCCAGCCCCTCCATGCACCCCACTGCACTGACAGCCAGTGGGCTCTGCAGGCACACAGCAGCATCCTGGTAAATGTCTGATGGCAGCGCTGCCAGTGGCACTGACATTACTTTTACATGGATTTACACCTGCACAGTGAGGAAAAACAAGAGCAGCTCAGACATAAGTGGCATGTTTACACATTAAAGCAGCAGGAGCCTGTAACAGATGAGCAGACTGCCTTCAAGCCAGCCCTGCTCATTGTGGTGCTTGCTGTGAAGATCTTCAAGAGATGCTGTTGCCTGTTCTCTCTGACTTTGACCTCCCAGCCATTTAATCCTGACTGAATCCTTTCCCACTTGTGGGACTGACTGCTTTGTGCTCCCAGAGACACACAGCTGCAGCAGACCTCAGGTCAGCACACCAACTCCAATCAGCATTTCACTTCCACAGTGTGTAGTGCAGGAAAAGGGGAAAGAAGCATAGATATTAAATGCCTTATTCTTATCTTCATCTGAATTTGGGAAAATATGCAGTGCAGCTGCAGAACATTTAGTTTTCTTCTAACATAGTGTAGGTCATTGGCTGGGTCAGAATTGTTCCCAGCTTTTTCTAATGTCTCTTTTACAGGTGAGAATGTATCTGGCAATATCAGGCTGTGATATCTTGACATGGTATCTGCTTTGTGGGTGGATATATCAAAATAGGAGGTCTGAGTCTGCTGAGTTCTCTCCTGTTGAGAAAATGGCTTACAATTTTCTGTACAACATTTCTGTGTTGCTTTCTCAAGTTTATAAAAAGCAGACATGTATTAGAGCCCTCAGAAGCACTGCTTTTTAGGAGATTCCTATTTCTTGGTGAAGCTTTTCACACTGACAGTCAGGAGGAGGATTAAAGAGCAGCATAAGGGTACTTCTAGTGGAATGAGACACAGAACTATGAAGAGGAATAAAGTAAAGGAGGTAAGAGAGAAATGTGAAGGAAAGAATGAGGGAATGAGAAAAAAACAGAAAACAGAGAAAGACAGTGACAAATCCTGGTAGGGATTCATTAGGAAAAGGTGAAAACTTATATGGAGGAGAGGAATGTAAAGGAAAATACCATAAACCATGGCGGGGGATGGGGGTTGGGCAGGGAGAAAAGAAACAAAAAATGGGAAAAGTATATGAGAAGGGATAAGTAAAATAGTAATAACGGTTTCTTCAAGGCTGAGTTCTGCAAATGAGGAAAGGGGAAAAGATACTGAGAGAGTGATTGTGCACAGACTGAAGAACGATCTGAGAGGCAGGGATACAGTGCTGCCTTCAGCAAATACACAGCACTCTAATCCTAAGCAGACACTGCCCAGAGCCTTTACACTTGCCTGAAATAAAGCTGCAGGCCAGATGATGGAGAGAAGCTAGTGCAGGTACCAATTATGTATGATCTACCTTTAACTGCAAAAGGTGATAATGCACAAAAAGTTGACTCCCTGTACAGCACCTGAGACAGCAGCTGGAGAAATCTGGTAGCCCTGCCTCACCAATTGAACACTGAGATTATTTCATACTTTCTTTATCAGTGATTTTTAGGCAATTATCCTTCTATTTCTAAACTCTTCATTTGCCTGATTACCATAAATTTCCCACAGCACCTTCCGTAATAACCTAGGATAAACAGAAGCACCAACATATGCAAATGAGGGAAGGAAAACAGAACTGGAGTTATATAATCATATCCTCCTCCCTACAGACAGCCAAAAGGAAAATTAATCTTTTGTTGTGTGCTTCTGGGAACTTTAATAATATAGTAAAAATAAAAAATGCTTTTACATAAGTCCATCTCTTAATTCATTAGGTAATACAGCAATATCATATTGCATAGGGAAACTGTTTAAAAACAAAAGCCAAAGCTAACAGTATTTAAAACAGCAGTTTTAAAACAGTAGCAAAATACTCTAATTCACTGTGATGTTTCTCTAGCTATAGAAGAGTTTTTTCCACTAAATATATTAGGTCTTTTCCAGTTCTTCCTCCCTTTCTCTGACCCCCTCTTCTCCCAAATGGGGGTGGAGAGATAAGAAAACTGAGCAGAAAAAGAATAACTGTCTTCATGCAGAGATGTGCTCTTATCAGAGCTGACATAAAGAAATGAACTGTCATTTTCATCCTAAAAAGAAGTAGGAAGTATAAGCACACAATTCTTAGGAGGCTTCTGCCTCAAGTTTGCAAAAAGTATTTGGCTGACCATATCATAATATTGAGAATGGCTGAATTTAATTGTTAGGAACAATTCCCCTTTTTTCTTCCCCCTTTAGTCCTTCCTTCCTTCCTAGGAACCATGAATCTACCATTATCATGACTTGCACGTAAGTCTGAAGATGAATTAAAAAGCATGGCATGATTACCAAGCACATCCATTCCAACCAAACACATATTTCAGATTTAGGATTCTGCCTGGGAGAGAAATAGGTATTTATCAATGGCTCTGAATTTGAGCAAGAGAAGCTGACTAAAGACTCAGGTGAAGAAGTGCAGAGAAATGTCTTGTGGATAACAATGATTAATTTCTCTGTGTTTATAGACTTCCAATACATTAAAATTATTTGCTTCTCTGTGTGTGCAGGACTGCTCACTACTTGCCTTTGCGAGAAAGGGCTCTAATAAAAAAAAAAAAAAAATAAAAAGAGATAGACTGGTACTAATTCAGAAATACTGGACAAGTAAATGGGCCTCCTTTTTTCCCAAGTAATGCTTCCATGCAGGGATATATGTTGGTGCAGTTTGCCCTTTGTAAGTGCTATATTTTCCTTTACATGCAATTATCCTCTTCCATACACACTTCAGTGAGTTATGGCAAGCATAAAGCCTGCAGGTTGCATGACACACCATGCTTCTACTGCTCTGAAACTGCAACAAACCCACAAGGGCACTTTTAAAATCTTGTAAACTCCTTGAAGTCGACTTGTATCTATTTCTTTACTATGCACCAAAGATGCCTTACATGACAAACAAAATATTCAAATTTTTCTCGTTCTACAAACTAAAGTCACGTGAAATTCAAAGAGTACAAATGAGAAATCAACTTCTTTTTCAGCAGTCCAGTACAGTTATGATTTGGATAAATTAGCAAGAAAACTCCTCTTATTCTGTAAAACTATTCAAGCAGAAATGAGCTATTTACAAGTCACATGGGTCAAATTCTATGTCCTCTCCAGTGAAAAGATATTACTCTAAATCATCTTTTAGTTCTAAAGAAAACATAAAATACATTTAAAAATACAAATTTATAAAATATCTGTAATTGACATACAAGTGGTAAATATGCCATCAATATTGCCTTAGTGTAAATTTTACATTATTCAACATAATGAAAAGCAAAATAAACTGCTGGTTGATTTCCTACATGGTTCATGACTTTTTGCTGTCATGGTTCTCCTTTTGAAATGCAGTTGTCACTAAAGACATGCTCCATTCAATTGCACATCACAGTTTTCTCAAAAGCATGAAATACTTCCTTGTTGTACAGCATGTGAGAGCTGAACTGTGCCCCTTTCTTTGCAGTTGATTCAGAGTGTATTTCCCAACATCTAAAGTTGGAAGTAGTCTGAAACACCACAATATATCTATTTAAATGACAGAATGAATGCCAAACTCCTAAGGCTCAGCCTAAATCAACTCGTGAATTTTATTTTGTTTGGTCCTCAGAACTGGGGAGGAAATAACACACCTCAATCTATTAATTTTTATTAAATATTGTGCCTGAGGGAATCCTTTGAAAGCATGGGGTATTCAGATGTTTGCTGCATGAAGATGTGGTAGATACAACAGAGGTGCTGGCCACAAGAGATGGATGAATCTTTAATTTGTCCCTTGGCAGCTGGGTTTTCTGTGGAGGAGATCCAGAGAAAATCCCCAAACTAATTAAGCAGACATCCAACATTATTAAGCTTTGTCTTGAGAGGCACAGAGAAGAGCAGCCTGATCTCAGCACTGCACAGCAGCTCTGCCTCAAAGCCTTCCCTGCTCAGCCGTGTCTGACGGGCTCTGGCTGCTCACGGTCACTCTCATTAAATGGGACCATTGGGCGCCCTGTAGAGAATTGTCTAGTTCAGATAAATATTCTGGGGGGATAGGATTCTCACAGTGTGCTGGGTATTTGCTGTCTGGGTTGAGTCTGGTCCATCTTACAAAATCACTTTCATAACTACTCTCGTGTTGACAGCCTGAAGAAAGACAAGGGACTGAAAAAAATTAGAGGGAATTGACTTATGGTGGTTCCTGTAGGTCACGGTGGAAATGGCAGGGGAAAATTCTTTTCCTCCTAATATGTTCACATGCAAATTTATCAATTCATTTTCCATAGCCAATGCATTTTAATTAAAGAAGAAATTATGTGGGGGAAAAAAACAACAAATACTGGAAGTAGAAAAAGGAAGCAAAACGTTTTCCTCGGTGTGGGAAAAGGGCAAAATTTACCTACACACAGGTCCTCATGGTTGCACAGAATCACAAGTGTGAAAAATGGCAAGGGAAAGTCATTGTGTGGTGGAATGGGCCAGTACCATTCATTGCTGGTCCAGGGCCTGGTTTCAATTTGTATAAAATTTCCTCTCATAAGACTGCCTTATTAAGGCAACTCAGTAAAAGTCAAAAATGTTAACTTAATTGAAATAATTTGATTACATTTTGTTAGATCTTTCCATTAACAATATTAACTTTTAGTGGCTTTGTTAATGAGTCATTAATGGGAACATAAAACAATTAGCAAGGGAGTGACCAGTTTAAGGTCAGGAGGCTTAGGGACCTGACAGCTAAGAGTAAAACCAGTTCCCAGAGTCCCTTTTCAGACTGGGCTGGGAAAAAACTTCATTATTATGTCTGTGGAGAGGAAATTAAAAAATGCTCTTATGGGTTACATTCCCATCTTCATCTAAACTTGAATATTCAATGCATCTCTCTTTAGTGTTGGATTAGCTGCTGCAAACAGAGGCTTGAGACATATCCTGTGGGGTTTTTTAAATTGAATTTTGGTGAAAACTGAAAATCATAACTGGTTTCTTAACTGTTCCCTGTCAGCATCAGACACTTTTCCAATTTCAGCAGAAGGCACTGTGCTTTCCCTCAGCAATATTGCCAGTGGTGTGGAACTTCCCTCAGAAAAACTCTTGGATATTCATATAACAATGTGAGAACTGTTTTAGACAACCATGTGAGAACTGTTTTAGATAAAGAGCAGGAACCCATCTGCCCACCTTTCTAGCTGGTCTCTTTTGTGTTCTCCATATCTTGTCCAATGCAATATTTAAAATAAATGAAATTTTCCTGCTGTTGCTGCAGCTGCAGTTTCTTCCGAGGAATCTTGTCTTCAGCACCCAACAAACAAATTCAGTTTAGCAAAGTCTATTAAAAAAATTCTCTAGGTAGGCATGAACTGTATCAGAAATACAGGTTTTAGGACATAGGGCACTATGATATATGCTGCATCAATACATTTAGTGTTTTTCCTTTTAATATTAGCATATAGATGTTTGAAGTTCACTTATGCATAGGCATAAATATGAAGTAGCTGGCAGTTATTCCTCACCTTAATGTGCAAATGAAGCCTAACAGACTTCTCCTTAATTACTGATGTTCTTCAAGTCAAGAAGTGCCTAAAGAACTGTATCTGAATTTGGCCTGCAGGAATTCTGGTAGGTGTCTCATAGTTTAATAGTTTTTTTGGACATAGCTATTCCTAAATGCATTAACAATTTCTTTATTCCACACACGTTCTGTCAAGTCTTATTTTTAAAGTTATGAGAATTATGTGCTTCTTACTACAAAACCTAACTCTTTTGAGTTAGGTTGTAAAATTGTCCAGAATATTGTTTTCGAGCTTGATCAAGTAGTTTTTCATTGTTTTCATCAACTCACTTCAGCAATCTTTTTCATTGGGCATCATAAGGCACTTTTATAGCTTTCAGGACCATTTCTGTACTTCTTTTTTCACTCTTGCTCCTATTTTTAAAAAATATGTGAGTCTGGAGTTTTGATCAAAGCCAAGGGGCTGACTCACAATGCCATATGAGACCAATCTTTCCAAATTATTAAGCCATGTTTTGCTTTACTTTTTCCATATAGCATAAACCAGAATTCCATTCAGAGTATGCTAAAAGTTCTTCTGTAGACCAAGGTATCTTGACTACTACTTTTTTATACCTGGACAAGCAGATGATGTGTCTGGTTGTTCCTATGTATAACCGGGATGATAAGTTTTCATAGTGAAGGGAGAAGAACCTGTTCTTTAAATTATATTCATGTAGTTTGGGTGAAAGTACCATGAATGAAATACATCTGATGGATAAAGATACTACTAATTTTTTAATATATAAAAGATCATGAGGGTAGGAGAGGGAAAAACGTGAGCACCACAGCTCTTGGGAGCAGAAAAAAA
>VZTT01030930.1:26911-85583 GCA_013400855.1 Buphagus erythrorhynchus | reverse complement strand
GTCTGATCTAAGTGTAGTGATATTTACTGCTTTTACCAACTGGTATGTCTCATACTCTGTTTTGTTCTGCTGAGCTTTTATTCCACACTGAATACAGTTTTGTTACTGAAATAGATGGAGGTTTTTATCGCTTATTTTTCTCCTCAGGAATTGCTTTCTGTCTGCTTTTTAAATCAACTCTATAGGAAGCAGTTTAGCTTCTGTGGACTTTTAAAAGGATATGTATTCTTTCAGCTCTTAATGAGCTTTTCCAAAACATACTTAGAAAAGAACCCACCACAATAAAATGACTGCATATAAATAACTATTAAACTTAGAAAGTAGAAACAAATCTTCTTAAATTTTTCAAGATATAATTGGGTTTTTACTGTGCCAGGTTATGACACTATAAACCGATTGTCAGCAGTGTTGTATGGGTCAGTTTTACTTACTGAGGTACACACACAGGCTCCAGGTCTACAAAATGCTCTGTTGAGAAACCCCATCGAACACGGCTAGCGAGGGATCGAAGGCAAAAGGCTCCAAGCCCATGTAGTATTGTGCTGTTTCTCTCAAAGCTGCCCATGATTCACTAATCTGAAGTAGATCAGAACAGAAAGGAATATTCTGAGCTTTGGTACTGAATAAATACAGTCTGTGACTACCGAGCAGCCTTGCCCATGTTGATAAATCAGAAAAGTTTCCTCCCTTGCCCCACAGGATTTGTGTTACACATTAAATCCAGATCCCTGCTTTCTTTTTCTCAGTAGGTGCTGCAGGAGGAAGGAAGAAGGTACCTGTTCAGCCACAGTGTATCCCCACGTGTTCTGGCTGCTGCTTGAGTCCCAGTTGCTTGGAAAATATGGGATGTGTCGTTTGAGCCATATGAATTGATTTGGTGATTCTTCTGTCCGAAAGGGTGCTCCAAGGACACTTGAAACAGAAGCTGATAAATATTTGTAATATCAGAAAAATATGCTAGGATGGGCACTTCAAAAATATGCTTATATCCACAGAACATGGTTTTGAATCAGTAGTTTATTTAATAGAAATCAAAGGTGGTCCTACCTTAGATTAGCAGAAAGAAACTGATTTTAGGCCTGAAGTTAATAAAACAAATGCTCTGAATCATTATTTTGCCATTGAATCTGAAGTAAATAAAGTTAAAATTTAATTAAGCCACTAATTTATTTTAATGCGACATTTTGTTACAAAAATCCTCTTAGACTGTAATTGCACTAGTCTCAGGTGTGCTGAGAGCCTAAAGTTTTTTAAAATAACACAAACCTTACCTATGAATTTATCTGTGTTCTGAACCTCCTGGTTTATGTGTGATATTTATTCTCATTAGTATCAGCATAGAAATTGCATGCTTGGAAATTACTTTCTGAACAGAAGATATTACACTTCTAATCTTGTTATTGCATTGCTTCAGATAGCTTCTGAGGTCACCACAGATGCACAAGGAGTCCTTGAAGATCTTGAAATAGTATTCTTCACAAGAAAAAGTTTAGAATTCCCCTTTAGCTTCGTATGAAAGGCCCTGGTACAGAAAAAAATTCTTTTCTTTTTAGTCTCGAGTGTTTGAGGCATAAATTTATTTTGAGACATAAATTAATTTGGGGCTAAAAGAGTCCAAAATAGCATGTCAGTCCAAATCACACCATTTTTAATGAACCACTGATTAGGATTGAGCTCAGATCCATCAGCTGAGCTGAGGACAGTGACTGTAAACAGCTGTGCTCTAATTTAGTGACGTGGGTTTAAATGGGCATCTGAGGGTGACCTACACATACTTGAACAGTTGGGCCAAGAACTTGAACCCTTCTCTATTATGTCTTAGACTAGGAGCTCAGCAGGGCAAGCTATCACCTCACTCACAGCTCTCCAATGCCCTGATTCCTGAATTTCTAGAGGAAAAATCTAATTGGGAGTATCAAATGTTTGCTTTCATATGCAATCTTCAGCTGAATCCAGTTCATTTGTAATTATTGCTGGCTTTCCTGATCATCCACAATATAGTTGCTTTTTAGTTTTTTAAATAGAAGAAAATGTTTGCTGAATGCATATAGGTAGAAGATATGTGAGCTAGTGTGTTTGCTGCTCCCTTTCACTTTGTTTTTCAGTGCCAAAATGCTCAAAAAGAAAATGAGAAAAATCTTGGTTATACAGTAATGAACAAATAATAAAGTGAGAGTGGTTGTCATCTTTACTCTTAATATAGATGTCAAAGAGTACTTTAGAATTGTTACTTATCAAGCAATCACAGTCCCAGCAGCTCCTTCCTGCTTCAGTTTCTTCATATTCCAAGTTACTATAATCATAAACTGAAGGTAGAAGTTTTGGGGTAGGGAGCTTTCAAGGAATACCATCTTCAAAAATGTTACCAGCTCCATGGAAGAAAGTAATTTCAGATATTTGGTGGAAGGCTGGGAAAGAAGAAAATGTATTTCATGCATATGTCTATTAAGCTGCTATACTTGTATTCTAGAGCAGCACAAGAGAAGACTAAGCTTGTGCCAAATTTCAGTATTTCTCTGGCAATTTACTATTTTCCAATAGAAAGATATNATATATGAGCTTGTTAATTTCTCTTTAGTGAATTTGGCGTGGGTTTTTTATATATTAAATATTTTTTAAGCTCATGATTACATTTCTGGACTGAGATAATTGAACTGAGATCAGAAATTGACTCATTAAAAGGCTTCCGTTTTCTTTAAATGTACATATAGTTAGTAAGGGCCATTAAACATCACATTTTATCACCAATATGTGCACTGGCCCTCCAGATTCAAAATAAGCTGCAAAAGCTGCAAAAAAAGGATCATTAAGCAGCTCTGCTTCTTGTGAGTTTTTTTTGTGTTGGTTTTTTTTGTTTGTTTATTTTGCTGCCAGTGTCTTCAAAAATGAGGTTGTCATTCCACTGGTGGGACAGTGAGATGTTATCTTGGCTACTGTGGTGCAGAGAGCTGCATCTTTAGGGTATTATATGTCAATTTTTAGTATACAGCNTTTTCCAATAGAAAAATATATGAGCTTGTTAATTTCTCTTTAGTGAATTTGGCGTGGGTTTTTTATATATTAAATATTTTTTAAGCTCATGATTACATTTCTGGACTGAGATAATTGAACTGAGATCAGAAATTGACTCATTAAAAGGCTTCCGTTTTCTTTAAATGTACATATAGTTAGTAAGGGCCATTAAACATCACATTTTATCACCAATATGTGCACTGGCCCTCCAGATTCAAAATAAGCTGCAAAAGCTGCAAAAAAAGGATCATTAAGCAGCTCTGCTTCTTGTGAGTTTTTTTTGTGTTGGTTTTTTTTGTTTGTTTATTTTGCTGCCAGTGTCTTCAAAAATGAGGTTGTCATTCCACTGGTGGGACAGTGAGATGTTATCTTGGCTACTGTGGTGCAGAGAGCTGCATCTTTAGGGTATTATATGTCAATTTTTAGTATACAGCCTGCTCTGGCTGCATCTATATCCAATGAGAAATGCCACCCCTAACTATGCTAAGTATTCACTTTGACTGAGGTGCATTTGCCTGCTCTGAGGAGAGCCAGGTATGCCAGCTCTGCTCTTGGCTTTTCTTGCCACTGCTGCCACCCAGTTCTTACTCTTTTCTAGCTGCTATTTCATCTCCTGGGAGCTGTTTTGCAGGACTTGTCCCCAGCTGCTGGGGCACTCCAAAGATGCATAAGTACCAAAAGAAAATCAGGTAAGTGCCTTTATATACCACCTAATCCTTCAAGCTCATCTCATTCTCTCTTTGACTTGCTGTAAAGATCACTATAAGTCTCTGAACATGACAAACTTCATTCACCTCCAGTGAGATCATTTCTAGCATAACCAGAATTAGCCCTGTTGGTCTTTCACTGTGGTTGCACATTTGCTTGTGCTCTGGCAGAGCTCAGAGTGAGCAAGGTCTTCACTGAGCTCTAATGTAAACCTAGGGTCATCAGAGCAGCTGTCTCCATCTGAGGAGCCCCTCTGAATACAGTGTAGGGATTTCATCAAATGAATTCTGTCTTGCATCAATTTAAGTTTCTTGCACTGGGTGTAACTTTCCCCCTCCTTTTGAACAGTTTAGCAAAATATTGTGGAAGGGTTTGCTTTATAAAAACAGTATTCCTGAAGGAGCGCATCTTGTAGAAGATTAGCATACAAACCAGGAGACTGGAAAGGAGACTGGAATTTCAGAGCATCTGATGTGAGACTAGAGGGAGTTAGGAGCAGGTGGGTAATCTTAATAAAATGGCTCATAGTGCATAAAGTTGAGCTGCAAAAAGATGAAGAATTTCAAGTTGTACTGAAGCAGTTAACTCACCATGAAGAGCGATCAGACATGTTGTATGGGGTTTTTTCTATTCAGTACTGTTTTCCTCTCTTAGATATGTGATTTGAAAAGCACTTTTAGATACAAATGTCCCAGTGGGAAAATAGGAGGAATGTGTGTGGAAGGTGAGCTATTGCTCAGTTGTATCAGCTGTTACCAGTTAGAGTGTTTCCTTTCATCATCTCTTGAAGATTCAACTCAGTGTTCTCACATGAAAAGCAAATTATAGAGAAAATTGGCTGGTTTTAGCAAGCAGATGCTTAGCTCATGTAATTATTGCCTTCAGCAGATAGATTTGTCTATCCTGTGCACCTAAAGACATTGTCCAGAGGGAAAACTGTTAGTAGTCATTATTGCTACCATGCCTTCTGAGCATCTAATTTTGGATTACTATGATCTAAGAATAAACCTGAGGAGAGACGGTGGTGCAACCTTGTCATCTTTGTCAAAAAAAGCAAATGTGCACTTAATCCAGCATTGAGTATATAAAAAAAACCCCAAACCAATGACAAAATTCTGATTATGAAAAGGCATATCAAATACCTTGGAATGTCAAAGTAATAATAAAAAATATCACAGTATAGCAAGCAAACTGCACTCAAAATAGAAAATCAGCCTGGATACATCTTAAATTACTGCGCTTTAAAATCTCTTCATCCTAGACTTGAATGGAAGCATATCTCTCCTTACAAGGATAGATTTCTAGAAAGCAACATATTCAGCTGGGTGCAGCCACAAAAATTTTCCCAGGAAGACATCTTTTTCTATCAGCTGAATGTGCAGTGATCCACTTCATAACACAATCAAAAAGGTGAGTATGGGATTAAGTTTTTACACATTTGCCCACCAAGGGACCTATTTAAGTGGTATACATTTTCTTCTGTAAAAGTTAAGTAGCAAGAGCCATTGTGTGCTTAGTAGTCTGGGGAGAGCAGGCAGGCCACCATTTGCACATCTAATGGCAGAGTTTAATGATAAGAAGACAAATCTTCAAACTTGCCTTAGTATAGGATATGCTTCTTCTTCCACTCACTACCCCAAAGCCTGTTTTTAATCCAGATCAGCAGTATTGTATAAGTGGTAAGGAGCAATCTCTAGGCTTAGGACCAAAATTTATCCCTGGTGTGCATCTATCACAGGGAAAAGTGGTTTATCTCTGATTTGTTGTGATATTTGCAAAAAAACTGTCAATTATTTATGAGCACTTCAAACGCTGTGCACACTATTGTTTCTCCCTAGTTTCTGAAGACTTGCAAGTTTCTGACAACCTGAAAACACATTGCTTAAGTTAATATCAATGGAATTTAAATGTCAAAAGTTGGCAATTGCTCCAGCTCCGTTCCCTTAGGTCTAATAGTTCTTCTTGTTATCAGCTATGGTGACTTCCTGGTCAGAATCTCAGCTCATGGCTGCCAGTCTTATCAGCTCTTTAGGACAGAGCTTGGACAGAGGCTAAACTTGGACAGAGCTAAACTTCAACCTTGCTGAGGTGGCAGGTGCTGACGTGTTGGGAACTTTGAAAAAGTAAATCAAGTCTGCAGCTCAGGTGTGTTTCCTAAGGCTAGAAATGAGCCAGAATGGAGCACCTCCACACCATGTTTCAGCTATCTGACTTTGTAAATCTAAATTCACAAAGTCAAACCACAGGACTCGGATTGAGGACTCAGAATACCACTGTGCAACAGCTGAAAAAAATGTGGCAGAAGCTGCTTCTCACTCAAGTATTTCTCTAGATTATGTGGCATTCCATGGAAATCAAGATGTGATTATCTGTCAGTATACTGCATAAATGGCTGGATTGCAGCAAGGATAGACTTGTGGATTCTGCAGGCCACCTCTGGCCCAGATATCACCATTTTTCAGTTGAAAAGTGCAATTATATTATAATCTAACACTGCACTTTTTTTTTTCAAATTATTAAAAACATGTTTTTATGTACACAGGCTTTGTACTGTTTGGATGGTAACAAGCCTTAGAATAGAATTAAATCAGTAAAATGTGCTAATACCTGTTGACAGCAAGATTTAAAGTCACCAACTGTTAAGTGCTTCAACTCTTTCCATATCACTGAGTCTTTGAAATTGGCCTCATCTGTTTCTTTTTCAAGCTTGGAGCAAAATAGATTTTATTCTTTGACAATTTTTAATTTTATATCAGAGGACACAAGAGCTCTCTGGTTCAAGAGATGTCATTAACAATCCTTAGAGCTACAGCATCAGCCTCATCCTCTCATTAGCAAGGGCAGAGAAGTTACAGACACTTAATGCAGAATTAGCTATTGGACATATTCAATATGTGTGATGATGCCAGGGGTCAGGACAGTTTACAGGTATGGGTAAATAGCAAGGCAATTTGGCAAAAATCCTAGATAATCCTAGGGAAGGAGCTACTTCTACTGCAGCAAAGTATTAGAAAAAGCCCCAGTCCATTGGTCCACTTAGTGGGTCCTGTTGAGATTTTCTTTCTACACCCATATGTGGCAAAACACCCCCATCAGACACCTGAGAGACTTCAGCAATTATCTCAGTGCAGACATCACACTCCTACCCCATCCTTTGCTGCTGCACTCTCCAGAGGCTAAAGCAAAATGTCCAGAGAGCCTATTCCCAGTTCTGTGACTGTGGTTTACTATGAGGAGTGATTTATAGCAGCTGAATTGAGGGCATGGAGAAGAATAAGGTTCTCATGAGAATCTTATAGTCTCTGTTTTACTTCACCACCACCTTCTTTGTTGCTGGAAGGATTCACAGTTAATGAAAAACTGAACTGATTGTGATCATTTAAACTTTTAAGAGCACCTTAAAAACTAGTAATAAGTAGTTCTTCATGTATTTTGAAGAATAGAAACCTGGGAAAGAGGGTAAACAATAAAAGAAACACAAAGGAGATGAAAGTAAAGTCTTCCAAAGGGAGGGGCTGCAAGCTGCTCTGCTCCCAGCTTGGCCTCAGGTGATGCAGTGCTATAAATGGCCTTTAGTGGAAAGGAGGTGAAGTTCAAGAAGATAGGACCAGGAATTGTCCCAGTTCAACTGCAGATCAGGAAGGACAAATAAGGGGAAAAGGTTTATAGGTGAGCTCAAACTTGTAGAAGAGACAAAGTCCCTTTCCATCTCCATATTTTCCTAAAGAGCCTCACTGCAGCCAAAACTCAGGTTCATATGGCATGGAAGTGAATTCAACCCATGAGAGAGATTATCCCTGACTGTGGTCCCAATTTACAAAATCTTTTTCAATAATCCACAATTAATAATTGTCTCTTTCATTCTGCCTTAGCTATTCACATCATATACTTACTGCATGCGTATTGGAGCACTCAAATCTAAGAAATGCTTTTAATGCATGCATGTGGATAGACCATCTTGTCAAGATGCAGGCAATCACTTGGGATGTCAGCTGTCACTTACTGCCTGCCTGGTTTGTTTTAATTTTGTGAGAAACAAATTAATCTTGTAGCATGTGCATCACTGATCGTTCACTGTACCAGCGTGTGCTGGTTTGAGAAGAGCATGTGGTAGCCCTGACCCATCCATTTTCCCTCTGGTCAAAGTTTTACAGGTTGAGTCTTGATTGTAGATGCTGTGATTACATAGTTCTGTGAATGATCAGCATTCAGACAGCCTGAGTGTTTTAAAACTATCAGTCTCCTTAAAAAATTCAAGTCAGGCATTCAGAAAAATCACTTGTGAGATAGATTCTTTTGGGTCCTTATAAATGCATTTGAAATTGTGTCCTACAAACAATAAATGTTGAGATAAGAATAGTATTTAGAGTAGATTTCATGGAAACAGCATCAAGCTCTTTTTACAATTTTAACAGTTCAGGAAATCATCCTGTAAGAATGCCTTTTGTCAGTAATGCATCCTTCCTCCTTATACATGAGCAGAAAAAGGCTCAAAAGTAGTCACAAGGAGCAGAATCAAACTATATTTCACAGGATTTGCCATGCAATCTTGTGCTCACCCACTCTCCTGTGTGTCCCTGCTGCAGTGATTTCCAGTTAATTTTCTTCCATCGGTGCTTTTCTGGTGGTAACACAGCGGTTTTTGCCAGCTGACTATTCAACAAGCCTGAAGGGACATGAGATAGGATGCCAGGCACTTACCTGTAAACAGCAGAGCAGACACCAAAATTTGAAACATTTTCCGAGACATGGTAAATTATTCAGAAAGGGTTTCCTTTGTAAAGTGAAGAGAGTGATACAATTTTATACTTTGCTATCTTCAGGTTAATAAATCATTTACCAGATACGTGTAAAGGATTGATTCAGGCAGAGGGCAGGGTACAATGCTTAGTTCAGATTTGTCCTGTATGGCTCTGTTTGTACACTTTGGACTTTGCAAGCTAAGCCTCTAATGAGCCATCATGGCTCATTATTGTGTGGATGCATTTATTTCTTCTTAAGTTCTATGAGGCACAACAGCACAGTGGGCTTGTTCTATGAGCACTTGACAAGTAAGCCTCAGTCCATCAGTCTTTTGCATGACTATTTGCCCCTCATCCTGGTGATAGGCACAAGCAGTTTATAGTTTGGTGTGAACACGAATGGTGGTTGAATCCACCTGCTCTGAGAGTAGTGCCAGACTATGCTACGTATTTCAGCTGCATACTGCTTGAGTTAAGGAAATGAATGTATGATAAAATTGACTGAAAAAGCACTAAGCAGGGAAGGAGGGAAGAAATTCAGTTTCTGACCTGAACCAGGGTGACTTGTTGCCTCCTGTTGGTGTTAGGACTCTGTAATGTGGGACACTGTGAGTTCGTGCTGCCTTACCTTTCCCACCTGTCCGGTTAGCTGTTACCTTTTTGCCTACAACTCACCTGCTGGCAGCAGCAGTTGCACTGCAGAGCAGTTTATCTCCATAAGCTCAGCTGCAGGGAGGGTAAGAGAGCGGGGGAGAGCTGAGCTGTGTCACACGCTGGCGCTTTGACCCGCAGTGCATGGGCACAGGCGTGCCAGCTCTCTGCGCCAGGCAGTCGGACCCCGCTGACCTTACGGGTCAGGGACCAGGCTCCGTGCTGGTGGGCAGCACTGCTCCATCCTCCACTCACAGAGGGAAACAGCCCCTCGAGACAGGGCATGCAGTACAGCTTCGCTGGGAAACAGCAGAGCATCTAGGTGTGTAGTTACAAAACCTAATAGCTTCCCATTACACACAGAGGGGTAGGATGGGACGCTATTGAACAGCAGATCTAACAGTGTAATCCTTAACTTTCCTGTAGGTCATGTCACAAATTTAGTATTATTTGAGTATTGTTCTTAAAAAAAAAAATTATCAATCCATCCACCCCAGGTAGCAAATTAAGTATGGAGGCAGGTGTTCTGCATTCTGGTGCCATATTAGCAACAAATATTAATTATCCAAACTTATGATCAGTTTCCCCACCTCTGAGCTACTATTTTAAGTGTTAGATGTCAGCTTTTTTGTGGACTAGGAAAGAAGGTATAATGACTGGCATATTTTCTAATAGGTGACACAGATTTCTCCAGAACAGTAGATCCCCCAGAAATAAGTTCCAGGAAAGCATACATGTTATCCTTTCACCTCACAAACTTTGTGGGCCGTTGCCTCTAACCTTTTCCACTCTTTTCTCTTAAATGGGCTGGCCTTTCTATTGCAGCTTTCCTCCCATAGGTTTTTCCTCACAGTTCCTGATACAATGACTGGAAGAACATATTGGTGTGTCATTTTATATTCATTGCAGTTATGTCTTCTTTAATGTTCAGCCTGCTCACAGAGACCACTGCTCATGATGTGGCACAGGTGGAGAGACAAGAGCAGCCAGCAGTAGATCACAGAGGGGCATGCTGGACTGGCAACAAAGACCCAAGTCACCTACTCCTCCTATTTCATCTTAGGAAGCAAGAGGAAGAGATGAGAATATTTTTTCAGGAACAGGAATTGAAAAAGTGGTGAAATAGTTAGAGGCCATAGATCCCAACTGATCCTGAGTAGCCTAAGTCCAGGCTCCCAGAACCTAAAAACAGCCTTGCTCCCATGATTTCCAAATAAAACCTGGAGAATATTACTTGTCTATATCCTTTACTGATGAAGCCTTGAGTCTCTTATAGGAAAAGTCCTCTCTGAGAGGCACAGAATATCTTCTGGTAGGGTCACAAAACATGGTGGGGTTGTCACAATGCCTGGGTTTGGCTGTGAGTTCAGAACACGAGGTTTTCTCTGCTGTAGAGTGGAACAGTGGTCAGCCAGATTAGGCTATGATACAAGATCTGGGAAGCAGCTAAATTACAGATAGCATGTCCCCCAGGGCATAGGGATCCATGACATCTGAACACTCCTCCAGTTTTCCTTTGTTTCATCCTCTATCCTGCCATATTTCTTTGATTCAGGCCTTGCTCTTGGCCCATGCTCTGTCTTGTGTAGGCTGCCCAGCTCGGCATTCTTCCCCTAAGACACCTCTTCCCTCTTGTGTGCTTTGCAATTTCACATAAAATGACATTATGCCCATAAAACCCAACACCTTTAGACTGAAGAATTTATAAGTCTGTTGTGAGGAGAGTGGCTTTCCCTTTCCTCCTTCCTTTGGTGTCTTGTTTCCCATATCCACAAGGGGTGTTCAGCTCTGAGGTTCACTCCCTCCCTACCTCCTACCCCAGTCCTGCTGTTGCCAAGTCTCACTTCTGCTCACAATAGCCAATGTTTTTCCTGAAGCCCTGTAATGTATACTTAATTTAAGGCTTGCATATGCCCTACTGGCTCGCATACAAAAATTCTCAGAAGACATATGAGTTCTTAGTAGTTCTTTGAGGGCATTATATAGGCAATCTGGATATCACTAAAAACCCATGAAAAGCATGAATTTATTCATTGAATGTAAAATTTTAGCTGTTAATCACTAACAGATATGCAGGCTGCAATTTTTTGGAAGGTTTGTAACTTGGCCCAATGGCTCAAATTTTCATATGGAGGAATGAATCATTGTATCATTTTCTTATGATGCCCTCCCTCTCCTGTCAGATTTCTATTCCCTACTTTAAAGCACAGAAAGCTTAGTCAGAAGAGTTGTCATTAAAATATTCAGTGCAAACTAAACTTCCCCACATACATCCTTATCGCATTTGCAGAAATTATCAAGATATGGGCTAAAGTGGTTCAAAAAATTTCAGCTTGATGCAGTATTTGACATAGTAAAAAAAAAAAATTAAAAAATCTCAGACCAAATTATAAAAGTTTAAATGAGTTATAGGTGAGTGAAAGTAGGATTATCTGAAGGGATGTTTTAGGCAATATACAATGCTACCAGACTTACCTATAAGGTGTAAGGCAGACTTCAAACAGCAGAACTCTGTTAGGGAAAAGTCAGACCATTTTTCCTTTTACATTTCATAACCTTTGACAGTAAATCACCATTTCAGGGGGAAGATCTGTGTTCTTCCCATAATAGTGTCAATTATTTTTCTTTAAGGAAAAAGAATAAAACCCCAAAACTTAGCTGATTATAAATGAAACAGTTTTAGCAAGAGAAGGATAAAAAGAGGTTGGACTCATCTTATAAACATCCTGAGGAAGCTGATGGTGACTGGCTATACAATGAGGTCTCCAGCTCCTTGAATTTTTTTTATTTATTTTTCACAGGAGTAGTAGTAAAATATTTGAGAGGGTAGCTGAATATCCTAAGATTACTTGTTGCTTCAAGTTGATTGTAGAAAGTTACTGGGAAGGAGAAAGCAGTTGCGTTAGTTGGGTTGGGAACAAAAAGCTGAACAACTTGAGCTGGAAAATCCATATTCTTTCTCTTCTTAGGCACCAGCTTCTCATCTGCCTAGGAAGCTTAATTCTTTTGGTTCAATTTCACCAGCTAGTATAATAAGTATAATGCTAATCTATAAAATTTTGTAAACCACTATGTAACTGTTGAAAAATGTAATCTTCTGAAGTATTTAATATGAAATTCCTCTTTTTTTTTAGCTTGTCTAACACTTACCAGTTCTCTTTGTTCATCTGTAAAACATCTTTGATTTAAGTAGATATGCCAACACCAGTGTTTAACTTCAGGTTTTGTGTATCTGAAAATGCCTGTTGTATTGCTGTGGTATCTTTTTGGAACAGAGATGAAACAAGTGCTAGGTACCATATAAAGGAACGTGAAACTTATGGAAAAACTTCTCTCAAGAAGAAGGATTAGGGAGAGAGAGAAGGAAATCATGACCATTGCTGTTGTGACATCATGACCCTGTTGTAGCTCAGGACTTGAAACCAGAGGCAGTAGCTTAGTGTTTAGTGTTTCTTGACTGATTCTCAACACCTTAATTTTGTAACCACTTCTAATATCCATAGATGAACTAGGTGCACTGCTGAACCCTGCCCCTGATCATTATTTGGGCAACATTTCTTCTGTCACTTTTGTCTCATGGGAAGAGCCTGGCATAATTCTACATCCTATTTCTTGCTTGGTGGAAGGGCAGCAAGGCTACAGTTTGACCTGTTTTCAGTGTGGATGCTGCTGCAGTTGAGTAGAAAAGATGATCCTTGGCAGGAGTTTTGAGAATGTACTCCGTGATTCTCAGCATTTTGGGTCAGTCACTGATTCCAGTGAATGTTTTCTGTATTCTGTCCTGGAACCTCTGAGAAGTGCAAGTCTTGAAAGACACCAGCAATCAGCCTGGCACTGAAGGCATGTATCCACACATGAACTTGGGGCAGCACTCTGGTTCCAGCCACAGCAAGTAGTGCAGGAGAGGACCTCTCTCCAGAGTCATCACTGCTGACTGACCTGCTTTTAGAAAATATTCCCCCCTTACAGAAATTCATTATATCCTGTTTCTCCAAGATAATGGTGTAAAGGCAGTTTGTATAAATCTCTGTGCAGTGGAATTGAGCTAAGACCCAAGGGAGGTCTAATGTGAGCAAGTTAACAGATCTTTTATTAACAACTGCTTCAAATATCTGTCATGTTTTGAAGTAAGCCTACTGGCACATGGTGAGGTATTTAGCACAGCAGGACTGTGCACTTTACACCTTCTGACTTGGAGGTGTGCTTTAGTTCAGTTTTTTCTTCCAGCCAGCTACATCTCTTGATAAGCCCATGTCTGCCTGTGCTGAACAGCACCACCAGTCCCATCCTGCTGCTCTTGTGCTTAAACACTTTTGTTTCAATTACCTTTACAACTCCCAAGGGCACAAGTCTTCATGGTAGGAAAAGGCATGGATGCTTTATCTTGATTTGTCTTCCCAGAGCTGTGCTGTGTAAAACTCTTACCTTTCAATGGCACACACTCCTCAGTTTGCCAGCTCCAGGAGCAGATTGTGCCCCAGTATTTGTGCAGCACGGCTGTGTCTGAGGCAGAATCCCCACACTGGTCTCAGTCTGGGTTCCTGGGTGTAGATTATAGTTCACAGCCTTGTTCTTTCCATGACCACAGGCATTTCAAACCCACTACAGGAATCACCCACAGGCTCAATTATCATAGACCTTTTCTTAACATGTCTTGAGTGACCAGCAAGCACAAATACTGATTGTGGTTTCTTTTCTCTAATTGGTGCAAAGTTTAAGAAAAGATGCCAATATCCAGATAAGTGGACTAGAAAGTTAATCACTGCTTTAAATGTTCATCTAGTTCTCAAAGCTATGACCTTCATACTTGGCTGTAGTGCCTAAGAAGTACATTTCCTGTTGCTGAGATTGTAATGATTGAACTTCTAACATTCTTTGCAGAACATTTCCTATGGTACAAGCAACGTTTTTCTAGAATTTCAGCAACTTCATTATGCTTTACAGTATGACTAGTTTGGTACCTTTTGAGAGCCTAATTTTCATGGGATAATGAGTGTCTTCAATGCAGAGGGAAGTTAGAGGAGCAACAAGTGTGTGGACTGCCTAGATTTTTTTTAACCATTGAACTGAAGTACAGGTCCCAAAGGTGTAACCGAGTGACCTGCTTAGTCACCCTCACTGATAACTGAGACATTGGCCTTGTTCTCAGTTCACCTGAATGAAGTTTTTCCAATGTAACAAGAAAATCAGAGTGCCCAAGAAAGCAGAGCAGTGTGCAAAATCTCCAAGAGGCTGTCAGTGCTTTATCATCTGCAGAAGATTATGCAGTCTGGGTGCCTTTTTCTATTTAAATTTCAGGTTTCTACTTTAAAACCTCTCATGGAAGCATGACCTGCAGTTCTCATGGCAGCAGCCAGAAATTGTCACAGCATTCCAGAGAGGTTGCTACTGTCTGATCTTGCTGCAGTGTAGATATTAGCTGACAGCTCTTGGAGCCATTCTAATCCATCACTCCTGATCCACAATGGAACAACTCTGGCTTGCAAAGACAAAACACACATCCCATGATCCTCTTGATGTAGCTTAAAGCCACATCCAGAATCTTCCGTATGCTTTTCTTGCCTTTCTGCCAGCAGTGATGTAGGAGCTGTGGTAGCTGCAACTTGAAACAATTTTAAATAGGGAATTTTTTAAGCCCCCCCCCTCTTCTGGAAATTAATATATATTGCTTCCCCTGAATAGATTTGGAATGGTGTTTATGAAGTCAAGATGATCTAGGCAGGGCAGGACCTGATGAATCTGCTCCCTCTAACATGATCCCCTTGGAGGCAGAGCATGTGGATACCATTTCTCATCTAAAACAATAAAGCTGTTGGGAGTGTCTTGTGCTGTCACCCCCTTTTTACTTACGTAGTGCAGCAATTTCTAACAGCTATAAACAAACAAATGTTTTAGCTTGTCGTATAGTCAATTTTTATTACTTCTTAAAAGCTGAATAACATGCAGCCAAAATAACTGACTTTGATGTATAGGACTGAGCATCAAACCGTAGCCTGCATTCTCATAGTCCTGTCATACAACTGGGAAAATTAGTGTCCCAATTAGAATTAAGAAAAATTCTATAGCTAGAGCAATATAAGGAACATTTTAACACTGTCACAAACACAGTAGGAATTAACTGCTATTGGTGTGATTTATGCCACAGGTGTATTTAGCACTGACAAGCTAAATCCTTGTTCTGTGAAGTCCGTCTGTTAATCTGGCTTCGATCCTCCTGTCACCTACTGTTGCTGAATGTGGGATGAACTGATCCTTATGTGCACTTGGAAGATAAGACTTGGGTTTAAATCTCATTATGCTGGTAAAACAGGGATAGATGCCCTAAGAATGGAGTTACACAGGTATGATACATGGTTAGATCTCTCTAATTACAATAACACAAGTCTGCATAGATCCAGCTGTTCTTAGATCATTCTGTCACACTATCACGAAAGGAAGGGGGTGTTGTACTAGATCCAGAAAATACATATTAGCCTTAAAACTCAGTAGAGAACTGCCCTGGTAATTGCAGCACCATTTAAAGGGCTGTAAATGGATGTACAGAGTGCAATATAAAAAAAAAAAAAAAGGTTAAAATGCAGATTGAGATAGGGGATTAGATGCCTTGGTCTGCATTTGGCTGTTTAGAAATCTTTAACAGAACTCTTTGAATTAGGTGTTTGAATCACCAAAAAAAAGCAGCTTTTACCTGACTCAGTAGATCTAAAACTTGAGGATATTGCTCCTGTTCCTTAGCATGGCACAGTTATTTAGTACTGCTAATTACTTCTAATTATTAAAACATTCAAAATTTTTTATTTTAGCTCTACTCATTACTTCCATAGTGACTGCAGAGATGTTCAATAATTAGCTATTATTATGTTTTTAAGGATGATACATTTTTCGTATTTGTGAGATCTGAAGTGACCATTGGAGTGAGGAAAATATCAACTGTCAGATGGTTGGTAAAATTTCACAAAATCAGCCATGCCTTACAAAAATGGTACAGGAAATGGTAATGATCTGAACAAAGTCATATAACTCAAGTGTTTTGGGTTTCAGGTTTGGGGGTTTTTTTCATTGTTTCCTAATGAGAAAAAGTATTTTATTGGGTCACAACATCCATGATTGTGTTTCCTTTGCTATTTCAGCAATGATTGGTGTCTGTGGCTACTCCATCTCAAGAAAATACCAAAGACATTCTCTTCATTTCATGGGAAAAGTAACTGTTGCAATTTTATTATGATTTGTCTGATTGATTAAAATTACAGTAAATATCAGCACTAAATCTGGGAAGGTATAATCTACTTTGGCATGGTGGAGGACGCAGACTGAAGTCTCTGAGCCTCATATCTTAATTTCCTACACATACACAATAAACAGGAACACAGAAATCAAGATTTATCTATAATCTCATGCAATTGTTTCACTTAGAAGTGGCCACCATCCATTTCAGCTCATGTACAGGAGACACAGTTGTTAGTTGCTAGTTCATGTTGACTTGCCCTTTTAGCACAGTTCCTCAAAGAAGCAGCTCTGTCTAACGTGCTTCCTGTCTCCAATGACCAAACAGCATACACCTCTGAAATTCCTTTATTGTGCATGCCAATTTATTGTTTTCCATTTTGTTATTATGAGAGGTGAATTCTTTAACATAACTACCAAGAATACATGAGAAATTGCACAGTGTGCAAGTTAGTAGCTAAAGTTACTTCATAACATGAGAGCACAACAGCTTGGTAGCAGTACAGGGGGAAATAGTAATTTTTAAATAACTTTTAATGTAAGTTAAAAACCAACAGAAGTAGTTCCCAATTTAATTATATCCATTTTCTCTTTAATCTAAAAACAATTCATCTTCTTCAAGAAATAAAACAATATTTTCTAAGTCATAAGATCTAGAAATTTACTCTTTATATTTCAAGTACTTTGAAAGTGCAAAGTGCTTGGGTGTAATATCATGAAATATCATGTCAAGATAAAGGAAAGTAGCAACTATTATTTAACTTTCACAGTAAAAGATCTGTATTTAACAGGAGGTGGGAGAGAAATTTCTTATAACTGAGTATTTCCAGAAAGTCATTAAGTAAACGTGCCATGAAAACATGGTAAACAGAAACAGTGTTTTGACAAGGTGTTAATTCATCAGTATGCTCCACGAGCTCAAAGATTGAACAATATATCCAAGCTTCTTAATGCCTTCCTGGTAGGCAGGGGAGGGAAACAAGGTTTGTTTCAGATGTACTTGTGAAATAAGGGACAATATAAATAATATTATACTTAGATACCTCTCTGCTTTGTAAGAAGCTAGTGTTCAAGTTTCCCATTGCCACAATATGTCTTGAAGATCATGAATGAGGCTATTGAATGAAGCAATTGGAGAGAGTTTCCTGCTTTGCCTTGCCTCTTGTCACTCACAAGTCTACAGAAAACACCTGGGTTTACCTCTGCCTTGTCCCTTTCCTCAGAAATGAACGTCATGCCTTGTAAAATTCTTCTACTGTCTAGTTTTTCTCCCAGACTATGTGGTCTTGATGGTGGTGAGACATAAGGCAGAGGATCAGTTAAAATATGTCAATAGAGGATGAGATAGGAAAAGGCAACTGTGATGAGTCCATCTTTGTGAAATCTGTTCCCATTTGGATCTGACCAGACTCTTGCAGTTGGAGATGTGAAACTCCACCCACATCAGCAGCATTCAGGTGTTAATAAAAATGATCAATAAAATGACAAAGTATCAGCCTGCAAAGGCACTTTCAAATGCCACATCTTTCGTGTGATGCTGTAGACACATCCCTGCAAATTCCCTCGGCAAGTGCTGGATGTGCACTGATTTAGTGAAGCACTCACCTTGGTATGAAAATCAGATTGAAATATCAGGATCCTAAAAGCTGCATAGCAACATCTGGAAGGCCTAAGGGCTATTTTATTTTTTCTTTAGTGTCCCTGAGATGTTTAAGCTTTCTGACCTTCCCCTGGCATCAGTGGCATTCTCTCCTTCATTTCTCGTGAAATATTCAGTAGCTTCCCTGCTAAAGCTTTCCATCTCTTAATCCTCTCATTGTCTCTCTTGATATCAACCTTAGCTGCTGATGTGACAGCTTTTTCTAATATATATATGTGAACTAAATGGTTTGGATAAAAGCCAAGAAACATCTTGCCTCTTGGAGAATTGTAGTAAACAGATATTGCATTAAGACCTTACTGCTCAGAGTTTAAAAAAAAAAAAACATCCTAGCAAACTACTGCCTGAACGACAATTTACTTCTGCAAAGCTTGTGAAGGACATACAGACACACAGTACTCACACCTCTTGGTCAGTCCCACTCACTTAGAAGAGGTCAGCATCCCTGAGCTTCCCAGGGTAAAGTAATGGCTTTAAAGTTTAAATTACATTTATTCCTTAGAGTGGCTTTATTCTATTCCTGCAGATGACTTGTTAAAATGAAAGCTAACGCTTTTTTGCCTTTTTGTTCTGCTTTTTTTATGCTTTTTTCTTTCAAGAAGGACTTTATTCAGGAATCCCTCCCCACCTGGAAGAGCCATCCAGCTCTCTGGCACTGCTGGCCACGGTCAGTGGCCACCAGGTGCTGACAGTGCCATGCTGCAGAGCGGTTTGATGTGCCAGACATCCATGTGCATCCCAGCTGCTCCCTCCTGCTATTGCCCCTGGACAAAGCTGGGCCAGTCCCTGCTTCTGTAAGTGATGCCATCAATTTTCTGAGGACAGACCCAGGATGGTGCACTTGGAAGGAAGCCCAACCTGTCTTCACTGCTGCTACCCTCCTCCTCAAAGGGCAGCAACCCAGTCATCAGTAGCAGGATTGAAAGGAGGAAATAGCTCTCTTTCCCCCACTGTTTGCATCTCAGGAGGAGGGAGTGAAAGGGGAAGGAGTTTGTTCTGATCACTCCTGTGTGGGAGAGGCCTTCAGCTCCAACTCCCCTTGCTAACACTCTGTTAGTTGACATCTACACAACTCCTCAGAGGTGATGTTTTTGCGTAAGCCATAGAGGGATTTCTAAATAAAAATAATTTTAAATAGTTCTGTGGTTCGCTGAAAATTTTAAGACCTTTGAAGCCATGTACCAGCACTGGCTAACAACTCCCCCAGGCAGCCTGGTGTGGTCCTCAGGCTCCTTGGGGGCTGTGGTGAGGAAAGGGCAATTCCTGACATCCCACAGCCTTGGGTTGGTGCTTTCAGGTTCCTCGGTGGGGCCTCTAAGGCATGGTGCCCGTGTGTTTGCAGGAAAGGGAAACCTCCTGCCCCTGCATCAAGAACCCAGCTGTGCAGCAGGAAAGGAGGGGATAGATTAGGCAGCCCAAAAGTTTCCTTGAGACAAGTTTTTGGTTAAATATGTTCTGGTTCTCTTCTCTGGGGATGTCACAGCAGAGTGCAAAGAACTTTCTTTCAAAGGAATATTCAGTTGAAATTGTTTGGGTTTTTTGGGGGGTTGGTTTTTTTGTTTTTTTTTGAGAACATATAATCATTTTTCAACCTAAAGGTCCTGTCAGTGACTTTGTAGTGTTTATTTTCAGAGTGACCAGATTTGACATATTCACTGGTAAGCACAGTGAGCCCTTTCATAGGGGAAGTGACACTAATTGCCCCTGGGAAACATATGGAGAGTGCACTGGTCTGTGACCAGCTCTTCTATTTAACACTCCTGCAGGCACTCTGTCTCAGGAGTTGAAAGCTCAGCTTCAGAAATGTCAGGTGATGACATTTTCATTTCCCTTTGAAAACCGTCCCACAGTCATATGGATCTTGCCTGTTAGGAAGCTTCCCCCCCTCCTTTTTTTTCCTCTAAATTGTTTTTATGCTTCAAATAGAAGACATGCAAAACTGCATGTTTTGCATTTCTATGCAAATACTATTTCTTGTTATTATGGCCATCAGTGAGCCTGTGAAAGTACTATTTCCAGGTGAGCTGTTTTCCACTGACCTTTCTGTCCTTTGTCATTGGTAGAAAGGAATGTCAGCTCCACAGAGCTGAGCATTCTCCAGCATGTTCTGCCAGTTGTCTTGCTAGAAACTGGAGTTGAGCTGATCTGATTGATTCCCCTAATAGCACCAGTTTCTGACAATAAAGATCCAAGCATAATTTATTATTATTATTATTACTATTATTACTATACAGGAGACTTATAAAACTACTCTTTTTATAGTTCTGTGGTGTCTCAGGAGTCAGCCTTCACTTGTGCTCCTCCCTTCTTCCACCACGTGTGCCATTTCCTTCACATGCTGCCAGGAGCATCAGATGTGGCCTTGAGCAGAGGCCAGCGTTTGCATAGCTCTCATCTGGTTTGAAAGGCATGTCATAAAAAGTTTCCTTTCTGCACAGCCTGCAACAAACTGAAACATGCCCATATGTAAAACACAACTGCAGTAAATGGCAAAAAATTGAACTAGAGGAGCACATTTTATCAGCTCTCTTCTGTGAGTGTAAGGGAAAACTTTTAACCAAAAGAGTTCTAATTTTCTGATTTTTTTTTTTCCCAATGGTAGAGGTGAGCTAAAAGCAATAGCTATCATGTGACCTCAAGTAAGGTAGTTACATAAGTCCTGAGCTGCATAGGTAAATTTCTCTCTGCTGCTGAAAGGTAAATTTCTTTAAATTAATGGAATATCATATACATAGAGTAATTTATTACAAAAGGAAAAATATTTCTAGATCAATAAATATGTGTACATTATGTTTATTAGAAGAAAAATATTAATATGAGACTGGGGGAATTGCTTTTTATTGTTTCTAAGATGACTGTGCATTTTTTTAAACTAATGAAATGTCAGTTTGATCTTTAGAGAAGCCTCTCTGACTTGCATTAAACAGTAGCACCACCACATGTCAGGAAGTGGTCAGAGGTGCAAAACACCATATTAACTCTTAATCCTCTGATTAGGAAATAAAAAACCATAAAAGTATACTATAAGGAAAATATTCAGTAGTTTTTGTTAATTCTATAAAAACAGGATATTAGTCCCTATTTGCAAGTCAGAATAATTTTCCAGCTAAATATCTTTCCTATGATTCTTCCTCCTTCTTTGCTCAGTTTTAAGTAATTTCTTATACTGTGGCTAAATTGTATAAGGTGGCAGAGAGTCCTCCCTGTATTGCACTGCCCTCTCTCAGTATTTCAGTATTTGTTTGCTGCAGCCCTTGTTGTATTGTCTCTGCATGTTGGGATCCTCTCTCTGGCAGAAGAGGTAAAGTTAAAATCTAGCCAAAACCTCCAGGTGTGTGAGAATTAAGTTTGGGACTCTCATGCTCTCTTAGAGAGGTGAGAGATCCCAAGAGCACTGGAGAGCGCTTTTTGCTCTGAATTCTCCAACTCTCTCCTGCTGTACAGCTATTGCCATGGAAAGCTGACCTGCAGCAGTGCAGTTAGAGCATCCAAAAAAAAAATATGGCATAAATGAATGTATATGACCTTTTGCTTTAAAGTTAGTGGGGGAAGAAGCTTGCAAGAGATTCTCATTTATTTTCTGAAAAATATGTAGAACTTTAATTGAAACATGATTTGAGCATTAATTAATGTGCTTAATTGTTACTGAGGTGTGGTTGGCACCTGAATTCCAGTCCTTGTATTTTGCTTAAACTAGGTAAAGTGTAACCATTGAAGGTCAGTTATCTAGACAAGGCTCTATATGATCTAAATCCAGTACTTTAAAGGAAACTGCCATCAACACCATCTCTTTGTGAGAAAAGAGTCAACACAAACTGCATCACTGCATATTATAATTTTCTACCTGGTCCCACACAGTTTCCTGAAGTTCTTTATTACAAATGGCTGTAATGGTGGCAACTTTCATTGGTTTGGAGACTCTGTGATAAAAATGTGCATGATTTTGCCATTGTGTTTTGCAAGCTGACATGTGAATACCATTAAAGTGTTCTGGTATGATAGTGCTGTTATTCACAGGTCATTCCTCTCAGGGGAAAAACCTACACACTATTGTAGGGAGGAGTCCTCAGCTGTCTTAAAAGTGTTTTCTGCCTTTCTCTTGCTGTGTCTTTATTTATATGTCTCTTTTTAAGACAATATTTGCCTTTTTTCTAGTAGCCAAATAGTGTTGCTATCAAAAAAGTGTCTTTGTTATTTGATGTCTCTGTTGTTTTGTACCACTATTAAGAAAATAACGCAGAATCTGTCTCCTGGTATCTTTAAATTTGACACAGGCTGCAAATAAGCTGTTCCTTACATGGTGTTGCCAGGTATTCTTGCAAGCCAACTCTTTGTATTTAAGCCTTTAAAAGACACCAAGTATGTGGATTTTCATAAGAAACAGAGCTCTTTGTTAGCTTAAGCAGGTACCAGTACCTCCCAGAGCTCTTGAATCTGCATGTTCATGTGTTCCCCTTGCCTTGGGACAGCCAATCAGGCCAGTCTCTGTGGCCACTCAGCTCTTTGACCTCAAGTGTAAGAAGACACTTGCTGTTAACAGTGGTCTTCCTTATGCTAGAAATGGGAATACTTACCCCTTCTCAATACAGAAGATCAATATACTCNTATATATATTATATTATTAATATAATATTATATTTATGGTTTTATAAGATTAGAGAGTCGATCCAGCCATTGGAATTTGGCCCCTTGTCTCTGGAATTCTTCTCTGGCTGCTGTCAGTGACTTGGGGCAGATGGAAAGGTGCACATGTTGGCTGTACTGTGTTTGCTGAGCAGGAGGAAAATGTGTTAGATTCTCACCAAGCTGAAGAGATAATAATATACACTTGAGTTCTGATAACTGCTTTCTTTTGAAGTATTGTGACTGATAATAGCACTAAGAAAATTACTTTATGTTTGTGAAATTCTATATTGCAAATAAAATTTGAGGTATTATCTGATGAATGCCTCATAGGCACAACTCAGTAAATGAAAAGCCTGTTTGTGTTTCAGACAAAGTGAATTGTTTCATTTATCCTGAAAAGCTTTCTAAATGGACCTGAGGCTCCAAGATTATTAGCTACAATTGTCTCTGATTTTAAAAAGTTGTTCATTTAGTGACAAATTCCAAAAATCAGGCAGAATGAAGTATATGACTGTGAGTAATCAAAAACTAATGAGTTGTCTAACTAAGTGTTTCGATCACAGTTGTGGCTAATAATGCAGAAGAAGCTCTGGAGTACTTACTTTCTGGTTATCTCTAAGAAGTCTTTCAGAAATTTATTTTTTCTAATCTAATCCTGCTTCCCATTGTCTTACAAGTGTTGAGAAGAATGATGTCAACTGTTATTCATATTCTCATTTTGTATGGATGGAGTTCTAAGTGATCTAGGTAGGAAAAACAGACAACTTCCTTGGTACACAAATTCGGCAGGGCAGCTTGGGATTGAAATGGTTGTTCCCTTCTCCAGAAACTTTGGTTATGCTTGAGTTATAAGGAATACAACAGCACTAGTACTGCAAATTTAACCTTGACATATTAGAGTAAGTGTGTCAGACGTATTTCCACATTTTTTTAAATAGAGTAGCACCTTGATAACAAGCTTTTGAGAGTATTCAGTTCTTTCCTAATTTTATTTCATGTGAATATTATTCTCTGAAAAAGAAGAGGCAATGACATAAATACTATCCTTAACTGTTTTCTCAGAGAGCAGATCTTAATGAGGCAAATTGATTTTCCTTATTTGCCACATAAGCAGTCTGGGTAAAGTTTTCAGTTAACTATCCCTTCAATCTGATCAAACTTAAAACTCATGGGTATTTAAGTGAGTGATGTTTCTAAATCAGCAGTTTATCACTCTCACTAATAACCCTCTTGCTTAAAGGATGGCTATCCGTTTGCTGCTGAGGAGGGAAAATCAAATGGATATAACAGGCTGAGTCTAACCTTTGTGCACAAGAAAAGAGAAAGGTAGCAGAGATACAGTAGTATAAAGTCTTATATTTTCACAAGAATTTCTTTATATTTCTGGCAAAGACAAGAGAGTTGGGTCTGTGTCCCCGTGAAAACTGCTGGGGAGCAGAAGTCTGAAAAATAATTCAATCTCTCCATAGATGAGACTCAACATCCTTGCAGTTCATATGCTGGTGTGTTTGAATGCCTGTGAATAAGTAGTGGCTGCCAACAACAGCATGCCATAAAAAAAATAAGACCCTCAAAAACATTTCAGTTGTGTTAGGTGGAAAAAATTATACGCCATAAACCCCAAAATAAGCATCATACTTCTGTAAAACAATTACCAAGGGTAGGAAACTGTGACCACAGAAGAACAATTTCTTTTTAGATGTTCTTTTTCTGCCCTGCTTCATGTCACATGTTGCAATACACCAAAGCATGGATCTAAATTTCAGATGTGCTTTTTTCGTGTTTCGTGTTGCCTTTGGTAACTTTCTCCAAATATTTAACTCAGTAACAAGGGTGTTGATAAACTCTTATGAGAAAGGACTGTGGATAGCAGCAAGTGTGATCAGGGGTGTTCCATAAAATGTTGTTTTATTAATATTTATAATAACAGTTCATGATGACAGCACTGAGAGCCAAAAAAAATAAGGAATGTTGTACGAGTTCCATTTAGGGTTGATTTTTTCCTGGAAGCATGCTGTAGTCATCGTCCTTGGTTTTGTTCTTGGTTTTTTTTATTTTTGTTTTTGTTGTTTCAATTTTGGCTTGATTTGGGATTTTTTCTAAGACCAAAAGGTTTCTTTTTTTGGAAAAGTAAATTGTCCCTCTCAGCTGTTTAGTCATCTTTCCTTGAGGTAATGAAGTAGTGCAGCTGCTTCAAGCATTCCAGATATCCTTAGCTTAGTTAATATTTTACAGATTTTGAGAATTTGGCAGTCAAGGCCAAATAGAAGTTAGAGTGAATCAAAAATTTTAGAAGAACCTTCCAAGACAGCACCCCTGTGAGAAGGACAGTGCTGTCAGCTGATCTCTAGTCATGCACTTGATTTATTTGCAATTACTCAATGAATGTGTGGTAGAGAATGGATCTGAACTCAGTTCTTTAAGCTGCAAGCTTACAACAACAAAGTAATTCAGGCATTCCACTGTAGGTTTGTAGCTGATATCCATAGGTTGGTATCTGGGTGATCAGCCAATTTTGCTACCTTTTTAGGGGTATTCCTTGAAAAGATCTCCACAGAAATAGTAGTCAGCAGCATATATTTCAGACCTATAAATCACATGTCTTGAAAATGAAATTAAAACTATTAACAGATTTATCTATGTTTTTATTTTCCTAACTCATTACAAATGCCGCTCTTTGCATCCTTTCTTTTGTGAGGTTAAATATCTTGAGAATAATTCTTTCATTTGTGATTTCTCAAAGACATGAAAAGTTCAAGAGTAAGAATGTTTCTTTTCTATTCTTGAAAAGCTAGTGCATGGAGTATACTTTTAATTATTTTAGATAGTTGTCCTAATGCTTTTAGAATGACCGAGTGCCAAAGAACCAATCACAGATTATGTTTCTTCATGTTCTGGAGATGCCACTCACTTTTTAAATAACCTTTTAAATACCGAGGCTGAATTGATGCAATGGTTTGGTGCCTTCTGTGGTGTAAAGAGTAAGTACACAAAGCTCCCATTTTAATGGTGATAGCTTTATAATGATCTTGAAATATCATTTATGAGCAGACATTTTAATGTGCAGTAACAATGAAGTATCATTTATGATGCAATGTAGTTATTGCTTTTTATAGTGTTCAGTTCCTTAATTTTCTCTTTGGCCAGGTTTACTGTTGTTAAAATGCTTCCAGCAAAAGCCATGCTAAGTGACTCAGGCTACTACAGCAGAAGTCAGTGAAACCTACTACATTTTGAGAAGAATTTATGTAGATGCCATGTAGACATTTAGGAGGTTTTTTGTCCTTCCCTTGCCTTTGTGACTGTTTTTTTTTTTGGTTTTTTTAAACGTCTTTACATAGGGTGCAAGAACATTTGTTTTTAGTTTGTGCCTTACACAAGTGACAGAAATTCTTGGGTTTTTTCCCTCGCCTTTACAAACACTTGAAGTTCTCCATGATTTCTCTTAATTTCTTCTCTCATTGCCTTGACCTGAATCAGCACAGGATGTTATCCTAGTTACGGTGTTCCAGGCATCTAAAAAAGGCAAGATCTGGGAAGAGAGATCTGAGTGCATCCTCCCCTCCAACACTACTTCTGCAGCAGTAAATGAATTTACATCACTAGTGACTGCCCTAGCAGGACTAGGACCTAAAACTATGAGCTGTACTTCCACAGTTCTGTCTGAACTGAAGCAGACCTTAAACCTCTGTTGGTGTTTGAAAAATTAATATTTTTCTCTAGGACCTTTAATTTTTTCTACTTCTTAAACTTGGGGGCAATGGAGAGCCCAGCTATAGACAGAAACACTTTGAATGCTGAGCTGCTGGGCAGGTGGCACGGCTTCATTGGGCTACTGGGTTCATTTCTTCAGCAGACACAGCAGGAGCATGGTCTGTTATTACAGCAAGCTAATAACACCTCTGGAGGTGAAAAATAACATGGAAATGGTGCTACTTTTTTAATGAAAAGGAATATGGAGGCTTGGTTGTGAAAATGAAATTATGTATGGAGGCAATAACAAGGCCTTGTTATGGAAAATAAATGGGACAACATTATGGCAATATTCAGGCATTTTTCAGTGAGGTTNTGTGTCTTCCAACCTGTAAGTGTAGTTTCAGACAGTTTTTTTTAAAGCGACATCATCCGGTGATGCTTTTAGAGGAAAGTTCAAAATTGCTGGGATTTTTTTCTTTAGAGAGCATGTCAGATATGACAATAAATCCTGATCCTCAATTCTTCGAAGGAATTTCCTAGAAATCTTGAGCCTAGAGGGAGAAGAAATAGATTAAACATAAAGGCTGTACCTGGTGACCAAGCAAAGCTGTGAAAAAATAGAAAGAATTGAGGCTGTGAAAGTTGAATCTGTGGAAAACCTGTGGCAGCTGCTGGTGTTCCCTGTGCACAGTCTCCATGCTAATCTCCCATGCTTTGTTGCAGGTTTCAGCAGGGAGCAACAGTGAGCACAAAGACAGGGAGAAAAGAGGGGCTGAATCTTTCTTTGGTCCTGGAGCACCCTGAAAATGGGTGAAGAGCTCCCTGAAGCCACACTCAGTAGGCAGAAAACACAACCCTGTCCTTTGTGGTGAGCCTCCCAGAGAATTTGGGCAAGCACTGAGACCAGGAGAGGGCTAACAAAGCAACACAAGCAGGGCAGAGGAGCAAGTCTGCCTCTGTCTCTCCCAGCAAACCATGCCTGATTCCAGCTTGCTTTTCACTACGACTCTTTTCACACTGACAGCAGCTCCTGCTGGTTTAGTAACTCTGCAGGACAGCCATGCCTTGGACCTGCCCATCTATCATTAAATCCCTCCAACTGGTAAATTTTCACACAGCACAGCCCCAGTATTCCATTGTAGATCTTGTTTCTAGCCAAGCATAGTGAGTGTTTATTTCTGTTAGATTCAGCTCTAGTGAAAATGCTCAACTGAAGCTTGCTTGCAAGGATCTGAGAAACTTACTGTGAGGAAAATTTACAAAATCTTCTAAATTTATGCAAAGCTTGTGGAGGTCACCAAGGACACTTCAGTCTAATAGCTCTGTGATGATTGTGTCTTCTTTGCTTATTATGCACTTCATATCCACTATATAATAGAGTTTTCACTTTATGATCTGCAAATAAACTTATTTACATGTTAAATATTTCAGCCTTCCAGGATGACAATCACTGGAAGACTAGGTAGCTATTATTGTGTTTTGACCCACAGATGAGAACATTTCTTCAAGCTGAGAAGGCAGTTGCAAATCACTTACCTTCTTTTTCTTTTTTTTCCCTCTAGACTCAGGTGAGCAGATTTGCATTATTGTTGCACTCCGGGATATTTTAATTTTCAAACCAATGCACTTGAAAGCTTAAATAACCTTTTTTGTCATGGTGGGAATTGACTTAGATGGTGGGGTGACTTATAATGTAAGTAAAGTTCAAATCACATTGGCAGGCAAGTCTGTTTAAGCGTAACCATCTGTGACAAAAAAAAAGCTTGGCAGTCACTGCAACCCAAGGCAGCAAACATGGTACAAAATATCACCTTAATGCAGCCCTTTTTTTTCCCCCTTGTCTCCAAAGCATATAAAAGTTGCCACATAAGATTATAGGTCACTTATGCGGATCTTTTAAAAGGGACCCTTAATCTTTTAACACATAATTTACACAGAATTGCTCCTGAAGTAAATCTTTCTATACCTAATTAGTGGACAGATTCCCACTCCTGCTGGGACCTGATCCAACTCTCCATATCAGCATAGAGACTGACTAAGTGTACAAGCTGAAGCAATCCATTATTTAGCTGTTAAGCTGTTAATTCAGGTCCTTAATGGAAAGACTGATCATTGGCCCTATGAGTCTGTACAACAGGTACATATGTAAAATGTTGCTGAGTCTTGTCAAGGAGGTCTGATTAAAAGGGGTCTGCTAAAGCTTCTGCTAATACTTCCATTGTGTGAAATGCAGCTCAGCCAAAAGAAGATATTGGAATTTCAAAACCCAGACAAATGGTGCAGTGTGGTCCTGGGTTTTCTGGGTGTTCAGCCTATGTCAGATATATTCGGGTCTAACATACATAAATGCTGGTGGCACAGCTTCTGTAAGAGGTTTGAGTAAGTCTTTAGGAAGACTTGCTTCCAGTCCTCTTTGTTTGTAATAAATTACAAGTGTTGGCATGCTGTTCTCTGTGTGATGTATGAACAGACTTATTTTTATTTTGATCTGGTTGCTGGTTTTTATCAGGATTAAGTTTAATGCTGTTTAGATGCACGTTTTCTTGCATCCTTTGTAGCTGTGGAGTCCAGGAGTAAATTTTTCACAGTTTTACCTTGACCTTATTTCTGTCTTTTCAAGTTAATGGTGTTTGGCCAGTGCTCTTTCCCTGCCTGCTGCTTGTAATCTGCCTGCTTGCTGCGGGGTGAGGTGCAGATTGTACCTGTCATATACACAGCTGGATTTCATAAATGATTCACACTTATTTTCAAACAAGTGCACTTTTCATAAAAGTCCTTGTAGTAAGTGTTTTATAAACTCAGCAAGCCCAATGAGTCCAGCAATAGAAATCGGAAAATACCAAGGTTCTGCATTTTTTTTTTTTTGTTGGATGATGACCTTGCCTGTCCTTAAACCTCGATTTCAATCACAAAACCTGCCTTTTCAGCTCAAATTTCTCAAAATGGATCACAGACTTGTGGCTTTCCTCTTTCTTGTCTCATGTTTTCCCAGTGGATTTACTGTCACAAGTAATTCCTGCTCTGTGCTTTTATTTGATAATGACTTTGTATCTAGCAGTGTTAGCATTTCTCATTTTTCTAATTGTGATAACTGCTTATGTATAATAACTTCTTGAGAATAATAAATTAATTGTTCCTGCTAGGCAAAGTTTTCCAATCAGAGTTGTAAACAACTTGTACCATTGCTACAGTTTTTTGGGTAAATTCAGCACTTATCCAAGTATTTGTGTGAATTTTGTAAACATTTAAGCTGAAAATAGATATTTAAGGTCAATTGCTGATCCCAGTAGAAAGCAGCACGCATAAAACTTGAAAGGTACACTTGGTCAGGGGAGTGATATCAAAGTGTGTGTAGCATTTTGGAAAATGCTGAGCACAGACTTATTGGGATAAAGAGGTACATTAAAGACTGCTGGCTTGAAGAAAGTGAATGTTGAAGAGCTGTGGTATTAACTCAGTGAAATCTTTAGCTCCTGTCCTGGGGAGTTGCTTTTCCTTGCTTGAAGTCTCAAGGTGGCTGCCTGTTAAGTAGCATCAAAAAATGAGTCGCTGCAGGTTTGCTGCTTTGAATTGGAAAGCACTCTGGATCAGAAGGGATTGCAGGAACCTGAGCCTTTCAGTTTCTTCAGCATAAAGCAAGTTAACTGATGTCTTCTAGATGACCTCTGAAAGTCACTTGTAATTCTTCAGCAGGCTGGAGCCCCTGCTGCAATGCCACCACAGCTCGTGCCACGTTGTGATCTGGGTCTCCTGGAACAATAATCATCCAGAGCCACTTGCTGCAGATGCTGGGTAAATATTAAAATACGTTTTGAGGCACCAAAAAAATCATTCCTGCTTAAAATGAACTGACTATTCTTCTGTTCTAAATATGGGGAATAGTGACAATATTCACTTTTCCCATAATTTTTGGAGTCGTATCAGTTTTTAGGGTAGTATTCATTTCATTTGCATGTTCCTTCTTTGTTCAATCACTTTTTAAATATTAAGCCCATTATCTTGATTCTCAGTCATATTTAATGGACTTTTCTGTGATTTGTTCTATATTAAGTAACTATTGCTGGTTCTCTTTTTTTTGTACCATATTTGATTTTCCCCTCTTTTTACTTCATTTCACTATGAAATCAGAATCTCTTCAGACCTTATAATGTGCTGCTACATTCTTACATTTGTTACAAATTGAGAAAGCGATATTAGAATGAAATTGGGTCTAATCAGCTCTATGTATTAGCTCACTCACCCAAGAGTTTAGAGCTTTGTTCACTTGTCCATTACCTGCTCTTTTTTTTTCCTCCAGCAATGTGTGCTATTTCAAAACCTTTTTATTTAATGGGGAGAGGCAACTGTAAGGCAAAAAAAAAAAAAAAAATCAATCCAACTGATCCTTGATTGCCTTTAATTCATAAATTGTTTTTGTAACTTGCTCAATAGTGGAAATGTCACAAAGAGTCACGTTTGGTGCTCATGTCAGCTAAATCCAGTCTGCTCTCCAAGTTCTTCAGCTCCTCCACAAAACATGTCCATTCAGAAGAGTCTGTGCTGAATGCTGTCATTACTGTTCAGCAACCCAAACACTGAGGTTTGAGTTCCTGGCTTTTATATCTTTTTCTTCATTCACTGAGTCCATAAGAATAAAAGATGAAAAAGGGGTGGCTCATACTAAAAATATCCAATTTATAAGTGTTGTTTCTCTGTGTCTATAGAAATTGCCATCTTCATCCATTCCTGGCTTTTTCAGGACTGGCTTCCTTTGAGCTACGTTCCTCCCACGCCTGATGTTCCTGCTGGTTTGGGATACAAGTCAGCACTTCAGACTGTGTTTGTTAAGAAAATTCCTTCACACAGACAAGTGGCAAGCAAAACACTCTATATGCAGGACCAAGATGCTCACAATTGTGTCTACCTTTCAAGGAGTCTGACTCCACATTCCCTGCCCACTGATGTAAATGTTTTCTTTTAGCATAACTTAAGTTGTTTAATTACAGCATGAAAACATTAGGCATATGTTCAATTTCCAGTTATTATCAGTGTCATTTCTTGTTTGGTTTACGTGCCACAAAGCTTCTTTTTTTAAAAAATATAATTTTGCTTTGACATTCCAGGTTCTGCATATTTTGAGCTGTGCTGTTGCCAGTGCTCTGTGGATGTTTGGACTCTGGGAACCCTCTGGACTAAATAAATGCCTCATCATTCACATTTTATATCTGACATGTTCTTGAACACTGCATTGCTTCAGGTCCAATATTTAGATCTGCCTGCTTTCAGACTTAGAGAGTCATTCTGACTAACTATAAGAATCTTTCAGGTAGCATGAAACATTTATGCTATTCATACTTTTGTTGTGCTGTGCTGCCACATTCCTTTGTGCTTTTCTTATTAAGTGCTAAACAATAGTAATTGATTAAGAACTTTTGCTGCAACATCTTTTACTTCTTTCTCCCCTGTCAAGGTGGTCTCAGGGTGCAGGAAATACTTGTTTGAACAACTCTTGTTGTCTTAAACGTTTCTGCAATAACCAGAATTTCTGGCTCTGAGCTATGAACCCACAAGGCATAGACTAGATAGGTAGGTAGGTAGATTAGATAGATAGATAGATAGATAGATAGATAGATAGATAGATAATAGATATAATATATATCTAAGACCAGCATTCATTGAAACAGAATATTTGACTCATGTTTACTGTCCTTAGATTAAAGAGATTAAGCTTTTGCTAAAAGTGTAGCTACGTGATTATATTTCTTTACAAAGTTATTTTTTTTAACCTCCCTGGTATTCCTCCAGCTCAAAGTGAGCTTCACATCGGCCAATCTTTTCAAAAACAAGCTGCAGCTTCAAACAGGGCGAGTTGATTGACTTCCATGACTTTAGTATAGCTTACTGCATCTGATACTACCTGATCTTGAGCAGGAGTACAAGTACTGATCAGACATCAATCAAAGTGGCAAATCTGCTCCAGGCTCTACACAGACCCTCAGTTGCTCCAGTTCATCACACTGACTAACTATCCCCCTTCCAATCCTTTATTCTTGCTTCAGTAGGTGGAGCTGTAACACATTTAGATTTACCCCTGGCCAAGATGTGCCATTGCTGGTGCACTGACAATAACAATTTCTGCTTCCCAGCACTGCACGTATTTATCCCTTTTTTACAAGTTGGCATTTTGCATCATATTGAAATTGCACAGAAAAAGGAAATTCGAGCTCTTTGCTCATTCTGCTAGTTGGGAAAAGCAAAAAGTCTCTGCTTCTAATATGCAGTCCTCAGCTGTCTGATGGCTGTTTTCTACTGTTCAAAAGAACACAAAACATGTCTAGGCTCAATTTTAGTATTTTGGGTTTTGAGGGAAAATAATCTCTAGCACAGTACATTTTGCATATTTTGCCAGTTGCTGGTTTGAAACAGACTCTTTGGAACAATTGAGAATTCATGAAATAATTTCATTAATTTTTTTTCAATTTTAGAATCATATCAAATCCACTGACAATTGTTAGTTTTCATGTTCTCATGCAGTTTACTCTTTATATTGCAAATGAACACTCTTTAAATAACAGGACACTATTGTATAAATGGACACATTGATAATTTTTGCAAAATTGCTCTCAAAAATTCAGTGCTAGTGAAAAAAAGAAGAGCCTGGTAATGAGACTAATTCACTCTTCAAATGTTACAGCATCATTTGAACATTGTCACATCATCTCAAATCATTCTTAATTCTAAAAACCCTTTTCCATTTCAATTTTCTCTAGAAAGCTTTCTGCAAAAGCAATGAGAGTATCCAAATTAATTTTAAAGATCACAAAATTGCTATTTCCTTTTAGAGGAAGAGCTGTCTTCTACAGATCTCCTGTATGCAAAATTATCTTAATGGTATCTTCTTTCATCTTAGTATTCTCCCTTGAGCAATTTGAGTGCTTTCTAGTTCTCTTTGGTTGCAGCTCAATATTTCAAGCAGGCATCAGAAACATTACAGATTTTGGCTTCTCTCCTCTGAGTTCCAAGAGCTTCTCTGATGGGGGCTGGCTGTTCACATCTTTTCTCAGTGCACCGTATAACCCAGCAGCTGCTACCATTTTTCTGTACATTTTATTTTTCTAGGAGTTTCTCAGGTCCATGAGTTTTTCTGCCTCTTCACTGCCCTGCCCATGCAGTCCCCCATCCCTCGATGCAGGGTGAGGCTGCTGCAGTGAGTGTCCCCAGCCTTGGCCCTTCATCCTTGCCCTGTTTGGGCACTCTGCCCTTCCCAGGGGCAGGAGGAATTTAAGGGAGTGGGTCAGAGGGATGGAGAAAGGAGGATTCATTTGCAGATTTAGTGTCTCTCTTGGCTAGCCTGTGTTGCCAGCTCCAGGGTTCATATGCCCAGCAGAGCTTAGCAGCTTGTACATTGATATCTCTCTTGATTAAGGTGTGCATCCCCTAGAAACCTCTAATATAACCAAGGACTAGAAAAGAGCCTGTCTTTCATAAAAATACCTGCTTTTTCTTATTAGCTCTTGTACACGCTTTTTTATGATCTCTAGCAGCAATTGTACATTCATTTTCAGCTTGAAATATTGCTGTCCGTTTGGAAAATGTAATTATCAACACTGGTGTTATCCAGGACACTTTATTTGTCTAATCAGCTGAGTTGTCAGGTTGAGTTAGCAAATCCATTTGTATGAATCACAGAGAAGCTTGCAGCCCTGGTGTTTTGTTTATGATATTTATTAGTTATGTGTGCTGGATCGTTTGGATGCAGAAATGATGATTCCTTTGCCACAGTCCTATGCAATTTGTCATATGCAAATACTTCTGAAAATTCCTGTGAAAATAGTACTGCAGAGATGTGAAAAAACTTGTGGATTCTACACTGGAGTTGGGTGGCAGACCACCTTTCGAGGAACTTGTTTAACATTATAGCTAGCAGGTGCTGTGTATTGTAGAGCCAGGTGTTATTGCTTTGTCAGAAGGTAAATTAGTCAAAACTGTGGTAATCCATTGCACAGGCCTTAATGTATAAAGAAATATTGTAAAATATTGTATGTGCTTGCAACTGTCTTGAGGGGTCTATAAAATCCACCCTTTGAAGAAAAGGTTATAAAGATTTGCTGTACTCCTTCATAACATGTATCCCTTCACCTCAATCCTCGATAAAAAAGGCTGCAGTGAATGAAGTGAAAAGACAGAAACATAGCTGAAGATTGATAAGCAGTATCGACCTGCTGGCCCTGTTTTGTCTCATTGTGTGCACTCTCACATTGCTGTTTAGTACGTGCTTGTGGTTTACAAAGGTGAGCTAAACTTAACTGACATTAAAACTCAATAACATTTTCTTGTGAATCTTCACACTTTGTTCATAGATCTCTATACTTCCAGACTCTTTAAAAACAGCATCAACAGTGGTAAGTGATCATTATTTAGGGATACCTTACTTTAGAGAGAAATCTTGCTTATCAAGTGAGATTGTAGTGATTGTTCTTGGAACTGGTAAGTGCAAAAGGAAAGGAGAAAGTGTAATGTAGAAACAGGAAAATGAAAATTTACAAAATAAAAAAACACAATCAGTTTGTTAATGCATAGAGTTCTTCTGTAAATTTTCAGTTAAAAAAACAAAAGCAAACTTTTCACTTTGATCAACTGATTTCTCCACAGCGATGGACCTGAATTTTAATAACAGCAATGAACAACTGCTTCTTCTGTGGAAGCACATTTATTTTCTTTTCTCTTTCCCCATCACTTTTTTCCTTAAAAAAGAAACCCAAACAAAAACCCCCGATAAACTAAAACCATAAGAAAACCCAAAAGTACCTTTCTTTGAAATGTGTATATCCACATATATATATACACATATGCACGTGTATGAATTACAAATAACAAACATCTTATTACTTCATAATTATAGAAAAGAATTGAATTCCAGGTTTCTTAGAAGAAAGAATTGGAAAGCAATAATTCTCAAGGAACCAAAACACATTGCAGTTAATATCTGTATGTACCCAAGTCTGCCATCCCATTCCCCTGCACTTCCCCTCTTGCTTTTGTAAAAAATATTCAGCAGTCAGCATGCTCTTAAGGAATACTTTGGGTTTACTGAGCAAGTGCTTTCTGATTGTTGCAGGTTGCATTATTTGCTACTCTCCCATCATCTGTAGGTCTGTAACCAAACTGCACTTTCTCACTCAGACTGGGGTTATTGTGAGACATCCTGAAACAGGAGTGGGGGAACATACCACTCAGAAACCTCTGGCTAATTATTGTTGTGGCTGTGCTATGGCTGGTGTGGATGCTGGTGAAAGCCAGGGAAAACAGCAGCTTGAGTTTTCCCAAGCTACTCAAAGGAAAACAGAAGGGAAAGGATTAATAACAAAGTTTAGCACCAAGTGCTGTGGACAGAAGGAGTGTGTGAAGAATGTGATATTTTGGTAAGAGCATGTTTTCAAGAGGTGTTGCCTTCCTTGGACCAATGAGCTTATTCTATCCTTGGTTCAGTGAACCAGTCTATAAAAATGTGCCTACTCCTACAATAAATCCCTTCTTCTGCTTTCTAGATGAAGTCTGTGTTGCTGTGTTTTTTCACTGCTCCCTAACCTTACAGCGACAGGCTGGGGCTGGGGGCTGGTGATGCCCCTCTGCCATCTGCAGTGGCTGCAGCCACAACAGCTCCAGGCAGCTCCATGGAGCAGGTGCCTCCAGGCAGCTCCATGGAGCACGTGTCTCCAGGCAGCTCCATGGAGCAGGTGTCTCCATGCAGCTCCATGGAACAGGTGTCTCCATGCAGCTCCATGGAACAGGTGTCTCCAGGCAGCTCCATGGAGCAGGTGTCTCCATGCAGCTCCATGGAACAGGTGTCTCCATGCAGCTCCATGGAGCAGGTGTCTCCATGCAGCTCCATGGAGCAGGCATCTCCAGGCAGCTCCATGGAACAGTTGTCTCCATGCAGCTCCATGGAGCAGATGCCTCCATGCAGCTCCACGGGACAGGTGCCTCCAGGCAGCTCCATGGAGCAGGTGCCTCCATGCAGCTCCATGGAGCAGGTGCCTCCAGGCAGCTCCATGGAACAGGTGCCTCCAGGCAGCTCCATGGAGCAGGTGCCTCCATGCAGCTCCATGGAGCAGGTGCCTCCAGGCAGCTCCATGGAACAGGTGCCTCCATGCAGCTCCATGGAACAGGTGCCTCCAGTCAGCTCCATGGAGCAGATGCTTCCATGCAGCTCCATGGAGCAGGTGCCTCCAGGCAGCTCCATAGAGCAGGTGCCTCCAGGCAGATCCATAGAACAGGTGTCTCCAGGCAGCTCAGCCAGTGCTCTTGGTGGCTGTGCATGCCCGCAGGTGAAAAAGCACTCAGCATCTCACAGATGCGAAACTAATGACTTTTAAATCTAATATGGCCAAGTTCTCATGCCAATTACCAAATGAATGTTCCTATTTCCTGTAAAGATGTGCTTTATAATACTCACAGCTACACTTTAACTGCCTGTGTGGAGCAGGCTGTCTGAGTGAACAGGCTGTAAAAGAAGCTAAGTGCCAATTAAAGCTTTGGGAAGCAGCTCTTCTGCACGAACCCAGCAAGGCACTGTAGCATACATAATATCACTTATACAAATCCTGAATTGCTGCCTGTCATTTCTAATATGCTCCAGCAACACCTGGCTTATAGGACCCAGGACATTCCTGTGGAAAATCAACAATGGCAGGCTTTTGGAAAAACACTCTGTTTATTTTTAATCTGATTGTTCCAAATCATATCAAGAGCAAGCTGAAGGAAAGGTTCTTGATATTATCCCTCTGGTAGATTTAAATGATAGAGAAGATCAACAGAACAGTTTGCTCTTAATTACATATTTACTGTTACCAAGCTGGAAGTATTTAGTAGCTTTGGGATCAAATTCTGTCAATCCTCCAAGACAAGATCTTACGCAATGGGGCTGATGATAATTCCCTGAGTTTACATGTACTGAATTTTTTATACTTCCTTATGTTTAAATCAATTGTATTGAGGGAGACAATAAATAAATGTTTTTTTTTCCATTTACTTCTTTCCACAGTCTCCTGTCTCTGTATGTACACAGACTAGAATTCTCTCTGCAGTTTCTCTAGGGATGATAACAGCAAGGCTTTTTTCTTCTGCAAATATATACGACTTTGCTGAATTAATAGAAACATAGAAAAGGAGGACCAGCAGTAGATGCAGGTAGGTAAAAAATTGCTAACCATTGAACTAAATTACTTTCTAAATTATTTTTTCACAGTATTCACACTTTCCAGTATTTGGAAGGAGTCTGCCACTTCTACCTGTGTTTTACAGTTTATTTTATATTTACTTGCCAAAGACATTGGTTTTATTTTTTCAATTTTTTTCTCATCTTCTCAGCTCACAGGACTGTTTTTGCTTTTTCTTTGTTTTCCTTGTGGAGAGAAAATTCCTTCAAGAAGCCATTATCAATGTATCCTGCTGTTGCTTTCAGCTCCATCACCTCTACTGAAAGGTGGGAGCAAAGGCTTGGCAGCCTTTTAAACTTATTTTGATTCAGTTTCCAGCATACAAACATTAAGAAGAAGCACCGAGACAGCTTTCAGAATAAGGGGTAGCTTTGCAACCAGCATGAGATCCAGATTGTATTCTCTTTTACAGGAGGATGTAACTTGCTCTGTTTTACTTGATGCAAAATTAGATTTATTTTCCTCCTTCTTCCCCTGAAAAAAATAGCCTGCTCATCTGTACTAGTATCTGTACAGGAAAATGTAGAAAGAATGTGTCAGGAACTTGAAGAGAAACAAGGACAGGGTGCAAAATACAAGAAGATTGGTTCCTCCATCCAAGGGACAGAGAAAAAAAATGCTCTGGGATAACTGTAATGCATAAAGAAAGGAATATCTAACATTCTGGTCTCCTTTGTTGGAAGTGTGGGGGAAGATTTTCCTCTGTGCCTGAGAGATTAATTTAAAACTGTGTCAAAGTGGGTTCTGGAGTCCCCAAGTGCAGCTAAGCCACTCAGGATGGCAAGTATGCTACAGGCAAGGCTGCTGGTAGTTTATAAAACTGGGGCTTTTGAGAGGAATATTCTGCTGTTAGATTCCAGCTGGTATATTTCTGTATTGGTTTCTGAGTGCAGCCTGTACTTGCTTCTCTGTAGAGTCCTGTCAAAAAAGATCATTTTTATGATTATGTGCTTGGCTCATAATTCCTAATGATAGCAATATTTTTATTTATTTAGTGTATTCTTTTGGAAAGCATAAAGGAAATAGAGAGCCTGGATTGTCTTCCTTGGCCAGGTCATCTTCAGAGTAGATCTCGGATATCCTTGGGAATACCACATGAGGACACCAGCATTCTATAGGTACACTGAGCCTTTTTATCTCCTCCTCAGCAGAGCTGGGACTTTGTGTTCTCTGAAAGAGCAGCTGAAATCTAAAGCTATCTCAGTGATCTGTTAAAAACTCTACTTATCTTCCCTTTCAGCCAAGTGCTTTGATTTTTCATCAAGATTGCAGTAGGAATTCTTTGGTGATTCATATTCTCTGTATCAGTTACTACTATTCAGAAGCCTCTGACTTTTCTTGGTATCAGAAAGGGTAGACTAGTATTTTTTTCTTGCTTTTGCTATTATTTTCTCTCACACATTGACAGCTATTCAATGTCAATGAACAAATTCTTTCCAAACACAGCTTGGCAATTGCCATTAAACAGAAAATATGTGAAGCATTTAAAAAAAATTAAAAAGTAACAGCCTGTTCATTTTTCACTATCTAGAAAATTATGTAAGTCAAAGAAGTGCTATCAAATATTTGCAAAAAAATGTAGAAAATAGAATTTAGGATGCATATTTAAACTGTAACATCTGTGGGATCAGAATACATGAAAAATTACAACCTAAAAATATACCACAGACTTAGCAAAGTTTATATTTGGGAGTTTTTTAATCATAAGACCTTGCTTAAAAACTTATATGTGCTTTCCCAGGAAACAGCAATTTTTAGTTGATGACAAGACATTTACCAGCATTTGTAATATCCGAAATTTGGGATATCTAAAATTATGCCAGGATAAAATCTATTGTAGGAGAGCTAAAAGAGAACTAACTGGTTCTTGCTTTCTTCCACGTCATCCTGACTACAAAGTTGTTACTCCTGATTGTGCTGTTTCAAGTTGGGGTTTTTGCTGGGGCAAGATAAAAGCAGAGGCAATGTCTTTATTACTCCCACAGGCTCCAAAGGTTCTTCCTTTCTCTCATCTGCTATACAGTTTCATGTTTTTGCTTTACTCACTGCTCCAAGTGCTTTGGGTTCCAGCTGGTTTTCTTTGGGTTTGGAGCTCCTGGAATAGTTATGGTGGGTGTGCCTTTGGATGTGCTGTGAGCAACTCCTGATACACAGGCTTTTACTGGGAATGAACCCCTCAGAGTCATCCTCACTATGTATGTATGTATGTATGTATGTAACACTGGGAGGGCACAGCCACCAACAAGTCTGACCACTTGTGCCAGATGAGCAGAGTTTCTTAGGTTCTTCTTTTTCATGTTTTTTGTTTTTTTTTTTCTCTCTGGATGCCATTGCTAATCCATTAAATATACTTGGTAAAGTAGAAGGGAAGCACAGGGAGAGGGCATAAGTCAAAAATGGTACCCGTGGCATTTCTGGATGATTTTTGCACGCTGAGCATAAATGGAAAACAGAAAAGTGATGTACTTGCTGTGCAGCTGTCACCTTTTCTGGGAATATATGTAGGAACAAAGACCAGTAAATGCCCTGACACCTTGTAAGAGGTATATTCCGTGTAGAAGGATATTAGCAATTCAAAAGCTAAACTGGGATCTAAGAAAGGTCATTGTCTGGTCAGCCAGTTTATTTTTTACCTAAGCAGTATTTAATTTAAGAAGCAGAAGGACTGGGATAAGCAAGTGCAAACCTAAATGGGCAGCTGGCTGCTGGGTGATGTTGAAGCTGAGTCACCCTAAAGGGCAGCCATTTGTACCCTCAGTCAAGAGAGGAGAAAGGTGAAGACAAGAATGAGAGAAAGAACACCCTCACTGCCCATATGATTCCTTGGTACCACTGAAATCAAGCCATTTCTGTTCCAATAACAAGGAAAGAAAAAAAGAAAGGCAAATAGAGAGAGATGTAAATTTTAAATAGTATCTGCCTGTGTATGCATGCAAATTAGCTGAAACCCTTGGTGTGTCCAAGTAAAAGCAGTGTTTTAAAGATGGTAATCTGGTTTTTGTAGTATTTCTTAATTCCAGTGTGTATTACAAATTTATGCAGTATGAATAAAACCTGAGCTTTCTCATAACAACTCAGGATTGAAAGTAATGAACAATCTTAGTCCGGCTTTCTTATAAATAAAACATGCCACTATGTTTTGTTTAGAGTCTTAAGTCCTCAGCTCTATGCTAGTGACTGGAATAATCAGGTTCTGTTTCTAAGGTTGTGATTTTTTTTCAAGATAAGCATGAATTTGTCTCTTTTAAAAAGGAACTTTATTCTATTTCAGATAATATTTTTTTTCATAGTTTGGGCCTCTTTCATCACCCAGCTCTGTTTCTTGCCTCATCCTTCGCTACCATCAAGACTGTTCTTTTGGGGAGGAGTTTTTTGCTGCCTCAGAAGGGTTGCTGTCTTTTCTATTTCAGCTTAGGTTTCCCTTATAGACCTCCCTTTTCCACCTTGGGCACAGAGGTGCTGTTGCAATACTTAAAAGCAGTATCTAATAGATCAGGTGTGACAGAACTCCCCGGAAACCTCTGTAAAAAGATTTTTGCCCAGCTCCTTCCTGAAATATCACTGGTTACTTCACAGATCTGTGTAGCTATAAAAGCTCTCAATTGCTGTTATTACACAAGTCTCTAAAAATATATTGATAGGCTTAAGTCTCCCTATTTCTGATTCCACCCACTAAACACAGTCCCAGTCTGTTTCTCTGGCTGAATACCCTTTTCCTCTCGTCCACTTTCATCTCTTAGTTTGACTGGCAAAAAAAAAAAAATCGTCATTGCCATGGCCTCAAGAGTAGCTGGGAAAAAAAGGGGTGAAGGAATTAAATACTTCCAGTGCTCCAGTGTATAAATCATACAAGCTGAAGTGGGATACCTGCTTACTTCATCCCAGTGCATCAGAACCCACTTCTGGTGACTTCCATGTGGCTCTGACCTGTGTCTGAGAGCCCAGACACCTGTGCTGAGCACATGCTGGGATTTCAGGGACAGTAATGTGGAGTGGAGGAGAAGGTGCTACTCATCTTTTTAGGCTGCCAAGACCTCTGGGTGCAGCATTATGGCTTGTTTGCTTGTTGCTTATGAGATTTAGAAAACTGGTGATACTTGCTGAGTCATACAGATCACCTCAAAAGCAATTTGGCTTTGGTAAAACATAAAATTAAGAAAAAATCCCTGCTTCAAAAGATGCACAGAGCCCCATAGCTAACCTGGACAGATGTGCAACACCCAAGGATGTTTCAAGAGGAGAGGGGCTGGACTGGGACAATGAACTACCAGTTCTGCTGTTACAAGGAGCAAGGGTGGTAATTGCAGGGGGAACAGTCACATAGGGTGTGCTGTCATTAAGTTTTCCTGCCTGTCTTCACCCCATTATGCTGCACAGCATTGCTGTGGGCTTTTTGTGCAGAACACAAACTGACAGATCTGGCTGGACACCCAGATAACTGGGCAGTCAACTCCATTCACCTGGGACCAGGGCAGAATTTTCAGCAGTTCTCAATGAGCTTCAAACCTAGAGTAAGAAATAAAACTGTACCTGTGTATGCCTTGTACACTTATAAACACTTCCTGTACTGTGTGCTCCACATGCTTCACCAAAACAAAATTGTTTCGTTCCTCTGAGACATTCTGCTGGAGACAAGGAGAGGATGAGAAATATTTTCTGGAATATTTTACTCAGCTCTGTATTTTTTCATAGTAAATCTTCCATTGTTTCCTGTGATCTTGAGATTCTCAACAATTTATTTTCCAAACCTAAATGCCCATGGGTAGGTTTATACATTTTTTGGAGTCAAAATGTGCAGAATTTAAGCCCTAAAATTAAATATACAAAGTATTTACATAATTTAGGACTCCATTACTATTAATTGCTTTGAGAACTCCTCAAAATTTTATTTTGAATGCCTCCGTAAATTTTTCCAAAACTTAAATGCATCTGCATTCAAAAACCTTGCCTAATCTGCCACTGTATTTCATCATAGGAGACTGGAATATATTTAGCTTCAAGAAAAGTGATTTAGTTAAAATGTAGTTTGAAAGCTCTGGAGATTTTTTAAGGAATGTATTTTACAAATTAATGCTAAAGTATCTTTTGCTTACATTTGTGTCTTGGGGTTTGGGCAGATGGGAATGGCTTTCATTCTGAAAAGAAATAGCAACACATCTCTGGGGAGTGCTCTACTATCCATACATCTCCACTTCTATTTGGCACTAGGCACTTAAAGCATGTCTTCAAATTATAGGTGTGCAGGAGTTCACAACTTACCTAGTGGAATTTAATGATGAAGAGATGCTTCCTGTGCATTTAAGGATTTTAAGAGGACTTAGCAGAAATGAAATAATCAATCTTGCTGCAACCCTTATGTCAGGGAGGTAGTAAATTGAAAAAAAAAGACAACCCTGATGCTTCTGTGGCCTCAGGAAGAAAGCCCTTGGAGGGCAGCATAATGTCACACAGGTCTGTGTCACACCAGCTACTGGCTTCACTTAGCCTCTTGTCCAGGTGTGCTTCTTCATATGGAAAAAATTTGCTTCCTATATGTACATTCTTCAACCATAGAACTACTCAAACATGTTGCTCATGCACAGGATTACTGGCTGGTTTTGGGGTTTGGTTTATTTGGGGTTTTTTTTAAACTCAAAGAGGGGTAGCTTCATTCTGGAACATGTTTAGTTTGTAGGTTACAAATGCTCTGTAAAAGCCTCAGGGGCAATTTAATATTAATGAGGCCAGGCAGCAGAAATTCCCATTGTCATTCAGTGTGCTGAGCCAGTGTAATTGGAACTATATAAAGTGAAACAGAATTAGAATTTAGCAAGGTAGTACCCCTAAAAAGACATAAAAATAAAACTCTTTACTTCTGCTCTTTCTAGCACCTCAAGAATACACTGCAGCTCTCTCATTTGATTATTTCCACATATGTTTTATTTCTTAATGCCCTTTTTCTTCATTTTTTCATCTCTGCCTAAAAACTGTGTCAACATTTTTTAAAGGCTGATTTGCTGCTTTCATTTTTGTCAGTTTTTGTTTGGTCACTTCTGAAGACACACAAGAGACTGCAGTAGTTCAGAGCATCAAAGTATACTAGGACTCATTACCTCAAGAAAAGAAGAATGGAAGCAAAATTTTTAATCTAAGTCTAAACATCTAAATCTAACATTAATCATCATTCTAAACTCTTCTTAGAAGTGTTATCTTACAGAAGTGTGCTCCCTTTAAAGTTGTCTCACTCTTCCTTGCATACCAGAGGCTGGATTTTTCATGTCCTCAACACATCGAGCAGAGGCCTTGCCAGTTTAATTCAAGTTCAATTATCAACCATTTTTTCTCACAGTTTCCAGCCATCCCATGGAAATTTCTACTTTACAGATGGTCAGCTTGACCCACTGACTTTATAATAGGAAGCTATTCCTATGTCTCAGTTTATCATAAGGCAATTAAACAAGTACAGCCCAAGTCAAAAGTTTAATAAGAGCTGTCTTCAAGGAAAACCTCCTGTAACAGGGTGGGTATTCTTTCCCCTCAATGTCTCTGAAATACAGTATTTTCTTGTTTAGGTTGTCTGTTTTCATGAAGGAGACTACTGTAATAACAGTAAGAGTGAAGAACATGACATTTAAACTGCCTTACAGTTAAAAAGGAAAAAGGCACAGATGGTGTATGAATTTTAAATGTCTCTATCTTATATATGTTCCTCTCCTTCAGTGTAGAGTCAAAAATATAAAATTATTTTCTTTGTCCATTAGATACATATATTTTCATACACCGAAGATTGAAAAATTGTTGCAGAAGAACCAACTATTTGACTTGTACTTGCACTTAATGCTTAGCCTATCTCAGTGGCAGAAAAGTCTCTGCTGTGACACAGAAAAACTAGTGATAAACATCAAATGAACAGGACTCACCAAAATTTGTCTTAGATCATCAGAACCTCATACTGCTCAACCTCAAAGCAGCATGCAAGCATTTTCAGATTCAGAAAGACACAATGACCTGAATAATAAATTATGACTCCTAAAATTTAATATCTGTCTGATTTTCCCAGGGCACTTGAATTCAAATGTAATTGATCCCCTTCAGGAGTAAAACCAGTAGAACAGGAAGTTAGCCAGAGCTGGAGTTGTTGAGCTGCTGCTTCCACAATAGTAGCACAATCCTTTGTGCATTTCTGTGACTTCTGGGACACTGACAGTGCTGGAACTCAGTGGAGTGGAAATGAAAGGCAGCAGTGTGAATTGCAATATGATATTCTGACGGCAGATTTACTGGTTAGTCATTTCTCAAGTATCTTTAATATGCTGGACTGATAATTAGAAAAATATTGATTTCTCTCATATAGGAAGCAACATTTAGAAAATATTCTGCTCCCTTAATTACTGTTTAAGTCACACAAAAAAACTGTATACCAGAGATTAACTCAGTTTTGACCAAGTAGGAACCACAAGAGTTTAAGCATTTAAACTACTGCTAGATATCAATGAAGTTACAAAAATACTACCAGGAAAAGCAAATCACATGGTTGAGCGGTTTTGTTTTTAAATTTGGATGGGTGAAGGAAGGAAATTATTATTATTTTGAATAAAACATATTAATTATGCAAAATCCTGGTGTGGAAAGGCCTCCATAAGCAAAACCATACCTACATATCATTACCCTCACATTTTTATTAAAAAGCACATTATGTGTAATGCCAAGAAATTATTTTAAGTCCAAATGGAAAATTAACTGTCTAATTGAATAATGTTTATTATCCCACTGAAGTCATCATGGAAAAAATAAGTACTTTAAAAGAAAAGGGATAATACTATAGAGCTGTCATATTCATGCTTCCCAGTATCTGCTACTTCTGATATTATGCTCAGTCTTCCAGTGCCCTTTGGGCATTGAAGCTTCCAGAAATAAAAGGGGATCATGCAGCTCAAATCTTTAACCATGAAGAATATGATCTTTTTGATTTCTCCTGTCTCATCTTGGGAGCCTCTTGATTAATATTTCTGTGTTTGCTAATGTGTCATGCACCTTGCTTGCTCCCTACTGAGTAGTTCATGGTGCACCTGGATTTCCTATCCATGGTCTGTGTCTCATCTTGGGAGCCTCTTGATTAATATTTCTGTGTTTGCTAATGTGTCATGCACCTTGCTTGCTCCCTACTGAGTAGTTCATGGTGCACCTGGATTTCCTATCCATGGTCTGTTTCACTCAAGCTCGTTTGTTCTCTATTCTCTTTGCACCTCTGCATGAGGTGCTGCTCAGCTCTCAGTCTGCATTTCTCCAGCTGACCATTGGTGAGTTGTGGGGAGTGCTGGGGCTCCTGTGTGAGACTGACCCATTTCTTACCATCCCATAACTGCACTTCTCTAGACCATCTCCTGTGTCCCCACTTTCCAAGGTTCTATCATGTCATGTCTTTTACAGAGAATATCTGGATAAAACGATTGTACCATACAAAGATAAGCAAAAATAAAGCAAATTAAGCATAATCACATGGTCACTAGAAAAATTTCTATTATAGTTAAGCTGGGAAATTGCAAGCAGCTCAAGAGAAGCTTAGACAAAGTAGAGTTAAAAAGCTGCCATCCTGAGGCCTTGGAAACTCAATACTGCTGCTAGCATGGCAATACACTCTGTGCTGGGCACCAGGGCTACACTGCACCAGCTATGAAATGATAGATGTTGTCTTCATTAGTAATGTGCTTCCTGTTAGGGACATCACTCTTGGAAACATTTTGGAACTACTTCAGCTAGTTTTTTATATGTCATGTCATTTCTATGGCACCATATTTTCTCTCCTTGAAGGATTTATAGTCTCAATTCCTGACTTTTTAATGAGAAGGCTGGCAGCAGGTTTCAGTCATTCCTACTCCTGGATGGGCCATCATCTCTCACACTTCAAGTCATGGCATTTCATCTACCCTGTGTTACCCATTCTGGGATGTGGCAGTAGGTCAGGGAATATGAAAAGCAGGCTCCTCTGTGATGGGCTGCTCTGGAGGTTTGATTTTGTTTTTAACAACAGCTGTTTGCTTGCATTCATCTTGATACGTTAAGTTAATCCAAGAAATAATTGGTAATGAAGGATGCAGTTAAGCAAGTTATTCAGAAGAAATGAAAAAATGGGGCACAGGGTTAAACATTAAGTTCCACCTTTACAGTAATTTGGTAACTGCTTTGGTTTGCTCCCTCTGGTTATCCCCCAATTTGTGTCTTACATGGAGAGATCAAACATACTCCTCTAGTGTAGAAGGTAGAGGTTCTAAGGGCTTGTGCAAAAATCCCCAGGGCTTTGGAGGAAACTAATCTTTCAATTCATCACTTGGGTCCTTTTGGTGGTGTTGCTCCTCCATTAGCAACCTTCACTGTTACTACAGTAATAAATCACACCCAGTAAAAGTACATGTAGAAACTAAATGTTGAATGACCTTTTGTCATGATTTTGTTTATTATTTGCTCTGTTATTGCATAAATATATTGCTATACATGTCTAAATGTAGCTGTAGGGAATAAAATACGTAGCATCTTTTTGACAAGGCACAGCTGACAGCGAATTCCCTCAGATAAGTTCACTCTCATGACCTAATAATAGGGTGTGGTTTTGTTCCATCTCTGCAAACATGCATCAAATATTGATGGCTCCTGTTGGACCCAGCCTAACAGCAAACTTAAACATTTGAGTCACCCAACTCTTCCTCTCACGTTCATAGTTTCAGTTCCCAGGACCTCATCCTGGTGAGGGTAAATGGATGTGTGATTGAAAACCAGGAAACTTCATGGGATCTTATAAAAAAACTGTTCTGTGTGGCAAGTGGAGGAGACACACATCCCATGGAGAGAGCTGGGGACACTTTTCTTTGGCAGTACAAAGTCATGTTGCAAACCTGCATGAATGATGTAGTTCTAGTCTGAAAATTAACTTTGCAAACAAAATTTCAAATGAAACCTTGCTTCTGGTTGCTCTACTAAAAGAAGCTAAGGGACAAGGAAAAGCTGTTGTCCCTGCGATGCTCAGCCAGGCTCTTCACATCAGTGCTCTATTCTGGCTGTGTAATTTTAGCACCATCTTCACAAAAAAGTGGCTTTTACCTGCCTTCAGTGCAATTAACAGCTAGCCTTTCTTGCAGATCTAGTAAGCAGAGGTGCTGTGCATGCATTGCCTGTGTCTGAGAAGTGTGTGCTTCCTAGAGCTGACAGCTAAAATTAAAAATGCCTGTTTTATCATCTGATGTTAACAGGAGCGATGCAGAGTGCATTCAGAGAAGGATCTATTGTATAAAATAAAGCCTTTCTTCCAGTCACTCTGGAGAACAACACTGTGTGAGAACTGTGCTGTGGCCTAAAGCATTAAAGATAACTTCTTGCCAGGTAATGTGAGATAATGTTAGCACATAATATTCTTCTCTTGCTGCTTCTTTCTCATATATTGATTGGCTCTATCCTGTAGGTTTGATAGACCAGGGTGCTTACCCTCTATTCCTCTGAGCACTTTGAATAAACTACTACATTTGTCAAATGACAAAAAAAAATCATCCTAAGAGAGTCAATTGAGAGATATCAAAAGCAACTGGAAAATCTGCAGTCCCAGGTGAGCTGTTACTTGAAGATTATCCAGCTTTCGACTATTTATGGTTTGTGTTTGAAAAGTTCTGCTGAACTCAGTCTGGATTTGAGAACTGAGACGTGGATAATTTTTGTTTGTTTTCTGGGCCCCCTTCTCTCCCTATCTCCTGGGAAGAAAAGAGAAAAATGCAGCATGGTTAAAGGGATTGTGGGCCACAGGTACATGTCTCATGGCAACTATGGGTTACCATTGCCTAGTTAAAGATTATTTGTTTGAACACACTTTTTGAAAAAAATATTACAAAAAAATTCTAAATCTGTTTTCCACATAAAATATTCTGACTGTACAAACATTAAAGCAGTGATGCTACATTTAATGTATGAATTTTTTTTAAGTTTTCCTTAACTCAGAGATTTTCATAAGGGCATTAGGAATCTGCAATCAGCTGCTGTAACCTGTTATCCAAATGCAGTGCAGGTACTAATAACATCTGAAATAATTATACATTATTGCCAAACACCAAGTTTGCTGACAATGAAACAGATGTTGACAAGTTTGAAGGATGAAGACCTTCTTCTTCTTCTTAAACCTGAAATGCAGAAATCAGTGTTTGCTTTAAAGTAGTAATATGTCTAGGGAATTTAGGCTAGGAAGAGGATATATTAGTAGTTTACAGCCAAGTTGTTTTCTAAATGCTGTTAAGGAATTGTTTTCCTTAGTCCTTGGAAGGAGTGGTCAGAAGTACTTCAAATGCAAGTATGTCTTTCAGGATCTTGAGCCTAAGCCCAGCATATGGTTTCCAAGGAGAAGTCTTGCATTAAGAACTGTTAAATTAGATTAAGGGGCAAACATTTGCTGTTCACAGGAATTTGCATCACAAAACTGTATAGTTTAGTGCTTCTTCAGATAACAAAGTTCTTGTTCTCAGAAACAAACTTCTAATAGTGTGAACTAGGACATCTGCTTGTTTCTGCCATATTTAGGGAACAGAAAATTACTGTTTGGGCAAATTATCATTTTGCAATGCATAGTACCATTCTTTTACTCCCGATTTCTGAATCTGTCTTTTCTTGAGAGAAAAAGAGATCATAAGATTTTCCTTAAATATATTTAATGTCTAATTGCTCTCTTAGCAGTTGAAATTTTCCTTATCGACTAGATATGAAGTGGTTGCATAGTTCTAAAAATTACTTGGCATGTTCATTTTTAGACTACCTCATTCCATCTTTCTGTCACATTATGCTCTTTTTCAAACTATTCCACTATTTTCCAAGAAGAAGACTGACAGTGTTGTTATTACTAATCAGAGATGAAGGCACAGCACCTCAGGTAACTTCTGCCCTTTGCTAGGCAGTGATAAAAGGACAGGAAATTGCTTCATATTTTACTTTTCTTTATAGCCCCACAAGTGTGTATTAAGCTGATTTTGTTAATTCATACGAAGTCAGCTCTCCTGTGTCCATTGTGCTGCCTGCTCACAGGCTGTGCAGTGTCACACAAAGCCTTCTGCCCCATGGAGCTGCAGTGTTTGCTGCATGGCACCTCCTGCTCTTCAGCTGCACAGGGAGCACCTCCAGAGCCTGGGTCTCAGCACACAGCCTGCTCTGTGACAGAGGGACAGCTACTGGAGCCTCCTGCAGAAAGTGGCACTTCTCCACCCAAGGGTTTCCAGAGTGGTAAGAACTCTCTTTTCAGAGCCCTATTGCATTGCTGAGACTCCTTTGTGCCTTGTCTGTTTGAACATGTGTGGGAGTTGGAGAAGGTAGATTTTGCACATCGTTTCTTAAATGTTTGCTTTTTTTCCAGCTCTTTGGTAAAGTGGGAATTAAAGAGTGCACCATTCTGCCATTCATCAGTACTTGCAGGTGTTCTGCAGGGTGGTTTGAGGTCTTCTCACACTCATTTTCTTTCCCATCTCCATTCACTCCATTATGTATCACTTCAGAAGATCAGGCTTTCCTTCTACAGCCTGGAGCCTTCTCTCTGCCTCACTGTTAACCACATCTTTGGCTAACCTGATTTTTCAAATTATCCCTTTTTGCCTGTCCTCAGCCTCATAGACCATGTGGTTTTTATCTCCATAGTGACATCTATCTACCTGTTGTTTCATCAGATTTTCCATTCAAGTCACTTCACTTCAGGGAAGTTAGTTCTTTGTAGGGTTTCACCACTGCAGTCTGGGCAATATTATTTTGGTTGATTAAGCATTTCTGACCACAATTTATATAAGAATCAGATGATTGGACACATCTCAAGACTTGCAAAAGTTGCCAGCCAGAAACATACTCACATAAGGATGGTCAGTAGTATGGATTATCTTTGAATCTGTTTTTAATAGAAAAACTGAAAACACTCCAGCTACAGGAAAGCACATTGACTCCACCTCTCATGATGTTCTTTGCAAGTCTTCTCTTTTATCCCTTCAGCTCATCTGTATATTTGATCATTTTTCTGCTCTTCTTAAGGGATTTACAAACAAGTTCTTCATTATCAAACATCAAAATTCCTATTTATATTTCTTTCTTCTCTAGAACAAATTACATCTCCCTATATAGTTCATACATTGATCAGAAATTACCAGTAAATTAAGTTACAAGCCAAATTCTTTGTATTTCAGAATTTCTCCTTCTGTTTGCCAAATGCACACGTCATCTTAGTATGGTTTCCTTAAAATTTCTTTCAGGAATGTTGCTTCTCACCAAATTCACCAATTGGATTACTCTTGTCTTCATCTAGTTTTCTTTTTTTTCCTGAAGCTTGTCTATTCCAGCATTGGTTATTTTTGTTTTTGTTGCTCATATCTTCTATATCTTGGCATTTAGTTGCCTGGTAGCATAATCCCTATGTTCTATTTAGCCCAATGTTTTCAGTTCTTCCTTAATCCTGCTTCACTTATGCCAAAATGTTAGCTCTCCTAAAAGAATTATGAGACAAGGATTTAGCAAAGTTAAGAGTTTAGAGCATGTAGAATATAGGAATGCACTGATGGTCCATAAATGAGGCAAATAAAGGTTTCATGAGTCACCATACACCAGCTATCATAGAAATGTTGAAACTTTACTTCTAAATTTAATTTGATACACTTGTGTTATTGCCATACTGACTATTTTTTTCTTTAGAACATCTCACATTTATCTAAGTGATAAAATAAACTATTGGCTTTTCAGTCTGAGGGCAGGCTCTAGCTCCTAGAACTGCCTCTCCAGATGGTAGAAAGGGTTCAGGCACTGGAGCCACCTCTGCTGAACTGAAAGCTTCCTGCTATGAAGGTTTTCTCTTTTTTCTTCGGACAGCTTTTTTATTCCATATTCTGTTGTACCTTCTTTGATTGAAATCCCTTGCCCATTTCTCTTGAAAAATCTAAATATTACTCCATCCTCCAAATTTGTCTTTATCTTAGCAGTAATACCTTCAAACGACCCTTGCAGTTAAGATAAATTTTTTGTCACTGTACAAACAAATAAGGAATAACACTTCAGTTGTGCATGGACCCAGAGGAATTTTGACAAATGTGTGCATATTATCATGGTGGCTTTATACTACCTCTTTATACCACAACCCTTTCAAGTAAAGCACCATTGTTTTCACTAGAGTCCCTTTTTTCTAAATTCTCAAACTACAAAATTTTTTGAGGATTTCCAAGCGAAGAGGGGTTAAGCTCTTTATTGCACGCTTCTTGAAATTAAATCACTTATCAAAGAATAGTAAATGAATTCCTAAAATGTAGTGATAGCAAAATGCAGAAAAGTGATGCATAATATATACTTTTCAAAATGCAATGCAAACCTGTATTCTTAGGAGAGTAAAAGAAAAAAAGAAGAGAAAATAGGCATTGCTACACATTGTTTAAGTGGTACTAATTTTTTGCCCAGAAGGGAAGTATAAATGCATTTATATTTTTGAGAATTTGTGTTTGTTTTCAGTATAAACATACTTTAGCTATTTTCTAGAAAATGAACCAAAAATTCATGTAAAAAATTTCAACTGAAAGTAGCTGAAAGCTGTTGCAGCAGTACTAGATATGGCTTGCCCTGTTCCTGTTCTGCCTTTAGAATTTTCTTATAGCATTTCTGGGAATAGACTAGGTGGTGAGAAAGGCCCTTGGACTGAGCCAGATCACAAATTTTCCTGTAGTATTTTGGCCTCACACTTATGAAATTGATATATGCATTTATTCCTTCAAGAAACTCCAAATATAATTTTATGCTGAGTGACCACTCTTACAAAGCCAGTATTCTTCGTGCAATAAATATTATGGAAAAAATTTCTGCAGATAATGTGTTTTCTATGTGTTGAAAATGTATGCAAAATAGCTCTTAAGGAATCCCAGCATGAGATGTAATTTATTGTTGAACTAGTTTGATCTATGAAAATATACCATGCAAACTGCTCATATTAAAACATATTCCTATTCCCATTTTTTGATAAGTAGTTTGATTTGATAAATTTGCATTCTGCTCATCCTCCAGTCTTCTGGAGAGTCCAGTTAACACCCAACCTCAAGACCTTTGAGAAGAAAAAATGATGGGACATTTCAAATTCTCATTACCTAAGTTTCCTAAAAACAGAAAATACAGAGTTCAGGAGGTAATGCCCAGGAAATTGTATGCCTGTAGTTTGTGTGTTTGCCCTGCATGGGAGTAGGGAGAGGTGGTTTGATATCACCAGAACATGCCCTGAATGATCTCTGAGAAAGGAGATGTCCACAGCTGAAGTGACCTTTTTTTTCCACCTGCTTGTAAGGGTAGTTGCACATTTGGAAAGGGGGGCTTGCAGCTTATTTCTGTAGTTGTTTCTTTGTGCTGCTACATCAGGGGGCATGCTGAATCTGAGCATTAACTTCAAATGTCAGTAGCTAACCTTTTGAATAGACATTCAGTGAGTCTTTACCATTTAATGACAGGCATATATAATTAAGTGCCAAAATTTCATGCACCTTTTTCCTAGAAGGCTTTTGATTAGGACCACAAACAGCTAGCTCTTCATTCTGGAGGCAGCAGAGCCCCAGGAACAAATGAATTTCTTTGTTTGGTTTCATGCTTTCTGATAAATACTTATGAAACAGTGCTAGAATAAAAATGAAAATACTACATGTGCACAGTCAGCTTTTGGTTTACATTGTGCAAAATAGAAACTCGTCCCCAGAAAAGTCATGCTGTGTCTCACAGGGATAGGCTTCCTCGTTGGAAACCCATTTAGTGCTAGCAGGGAATTAGAAAAGGTCAAACTTTACACTTATTTATGAGATACTCTGTAAAATCAAATGGATAATTCTTAAGTAGACTAACCAAGCAGAAGTGGTGCAGGTCTCAGCATAGCTGGCCCCTTCCTTTCTCTGAGAAGTACATGAATGCTCAAAAAAGCAAGCACCAAAACTAATTTTACTTGAGGGCTCAGTTCTGTCAATTCTCAGAGGGGGGAAAGGGCCACATGCAAAAAATGGGTTCTAAAAGGTGCTGTACTCAGGATAAAGATTTTCCATCTCCAATGAAAACTAGATCAGCTGGAGGATGAGCATATTGTCCTTTCTTCTGGAGCCATGAGGACCATCCCCATGCTCCTGAAATAGAGTGTTGCAGCCTCTCATTCTCCGCCTTACCTTTAGCTCTGCAAAGCTTTTCTTTAGTAACCAAGCAGGTTCAAATGTGCTTTCAGGAACACTGAAGATTGTGCAGATGCTGTCCAAAGCGATTTGCCAGACCTAATTTGAAGCAAAATGTCTATTCTGTCTTTGTGAGCCCTGCTTGCTGGCTGGCACACACGTAGTGGCAGAGGTGTGCAGGTGAGAGCCACGCAGGTGTCCCCAGCACAGCTGTCCCCTGGGCTTGTGCAGCTCTGAGCTGCTGGGCACCATGGCTTCACTAAAACCCTGTGCACTGAACAACAGGAGGCTAAGGCAAGACAAACCTCCAAAAGGCATTTGTCACAAAGCAGGGGCTGGTGGAAGATGGACGGCCCCATGGACTGAATCTTGCTTGCTTTAGACTCATTGAAGAGTGAGTTTCTTGAAGGAGGAATTGTTCTCAGTATTTTTAAAAGGGTCCTTGCACCAACAAAACAAGCCCTGGGATGAAAATGCTGTTGAAGTGTGCATACCAAATGCTTTTGTGCTTTCTTTTCCAAGAACATGAGAAACCTCATTTCAGATTCTCATTCAGATTATATTTTAATATAATTGAAGAACCACTGATTTTTCCCAGGGGATCATTTGTGTGCACAGGCCAGAGTGTCACTGAAACACAATTTTTCCTTTCATCATTTGATAGACAGAGGCACATGGAAGAGGAAACACAGTAAAATAGTTTTTTTAAAAAATCTGTTAAATGCCACATAGGGAAGACCAAAAGATCAGATCAAACAAAGGGCAGCCTATGGCGCAGTTGCAGGAACTTCTGTACTTGTACTCTGTAAGTGGTATTTGACTTTTTAGGAAGAATTAACACACTTAATGTTGAGCTGGTTTGGTTAGGGTTTAATGCATTAATTATGACATTCCTTAGCACTTCAATGGATACTAACTTCCCTGGAACAATCTCCAAGTCTCCCAGAAATAGGTGTGTTCTCCTTTTGCTGTGGTTACACACCTGTTTTCATGTAACTCTCTATTGTTTCGCTCACATTCACATTTGCTGCACATCAAAACACAAATGTAAGGTTAGCTCTAGCTGCTTTTATCACAGTGGTTGTTCAGGGAGCCATTAATATTTTCCCCTCAAGGATACAGAGTTTGGTGTCTATTAAAAAATTTCTCTCCTAGGACTTTTACTCTGCACACTGATCTTAAAATGGAAAACATGGTGATTAAATTTTACTGTATCTCATTTCTCAGTGAAAAGTTTTCTTGTAATTATAGATACTGGCTATATGTTTTAACATTTTCACTTTGAAAACAGTTGGTAGTTCAGAGCAAGACGTGGATGTTTGTTACTGCTGTTGACAGAGGCTGTGTGAAATACCAAATTCAGGAGCACAAGTTTGGTATATACAGTATAGTTAGCAAGTGCTTTTGGAAAAGAGCATTCATTTACTGAACCACAATTATTTCCACTTACCTTTTAGCTCACAAATGATGATGAAGCTCATCTTCTGCAATGGTAATTTTATTACAGTGATTGGATCAACTCAGGATTAAAGCTTCTTAGATTTGGCAGTAACCTCTTGCACTACTGCAGGTCATGCTTTTGACAAGGGGACTAATTGCATTGCTTCTGTGAAAGTTTGATTATACTTATGTTTTTCCCATTCTAATAGCTCCCAAAGCATTTTAGAGACAGTTAGCTCACTGTACTTTGCTATCTTTTTTTATTCAGAACAAAAAAAATAACTTTTCTTCAATTAGATTGTTCTCACATTCCCTCAAGTATCAAAATGATAGAACTACTTTTATTTCAGATGGCTGAAAACTCCACCTACACATCTTGAAAGATTAAAGACAGGGGAAGGGTGTATGTGTGAACTAAGCAAATGTCTTTGCCTTGGATAGACACCAGGCCTCTCTCACTACAGATTTCACTCCCAAAAGAAAGGGATAGAATGTTAATGTATATTCAACTGGAAAATAATGTGGTGTTATAGCTCTTATAATTCACCTTGCCCCACATTTCTCTGTTGTGCTAGGACAAATAGAATGTCAGAGAGTAGTAAATAAAGCTGTATGTTAATACAAGTCTAAATTATAAGGCATGACATGAGTAATGCTTTTAGTTAAACTGGCTGAGATAAAAACTTATTGGTGCTGTCAGTCTTCATGCTTTAGGATGCACATTGATCACTCAAAAAGGTTGGGGAAAAAATTATTCCCTTGCAGCCCATTCTTCCTCCTTTCACTGCAACTTTATTGAGTATAAGCATGATTGTTTGCATTCTGATTTGTTTGCTTTTCCTTATTGTTGACTCCAGCTGAAGATTACATGAAATATTGGTTTCACCTGATAAAATAATGGCTGGTCATATTAGCAACAAGTAGTAGAGAGGCATTATGAGGCCACATGTGAACTGGTTAGGCTTTTATTGGTTTTCTGATTTCCTGAAAAAGAGCTGTGTCAGATCTGTCTTAGGAAGATTAACCTGTCATTAACCTGAGTGCTAGGAAAAAGATAAAGGCTTGCCAACCAATAAGCTGTTAATTGAAAACTTTTTTCCCTATAGCCGTCAATCAGTGAAATGTAAAAGCATCCAATTTCACTCACATTTTTCTGCAAGCAGGATGTTGCACAAGAAAATGGTGCTTTAAAGAGATGCCTCTTTCCTGAAAGCTTGTCACTTAAATCAGAACTGTGAACTGGGATTTTTTAGCATGGAAGTATATTCATTCCTTACAGAAATGTGATTTAAGATCTCCTCCATGCACCCCAGGCACAGAAGTGCAAGTCACATCTGGAATGTCCTCTAACAATCTCAAGACTTTTTCAAAAGGAAACATATTCTGCAATGTGACACAGAGAAGGAGACATCCCAGAGATTGATTTCAGATTGTGAAGGCATTCAACATGCATGTTTTTAAGGTAAAATACCTCAGGTCTAGCTTGGTTCCTATGTAATTTTGCAGGTACCTCTTCCCAATCTCAAGGAAATTACCTATTTTGTGGACTGCAGATGCTGCTAAAATTGATGTGAAAAACAGTGGTCCAGAAATTATCTGTGTGAGGAATTTCTTTAAAATGCCAGAGGTGTTCTATGGTAACAAATTGTATCAAAATTGAACACAGGGGTGATGCTAAACCTCCTGCTGCTTAAAGAAACATCTTTTAAACTGGTATCTTACCGTGCTATACTACCACTGCAGGTTGAAAACATTAGTGCAAAAATATGAATTTACCATAGTTCTTGTAAACCATGACAAAAGGCTATGCTGTAGCAGGAAAAGTAACATGGGTGGACTTTCAATGTCTTAAAGCCAGTAATACTCTTAATATGGTGACTGAGCACTCTAAATCTCTGGCTTGGGATGTCATTTGCCTTAATTACTTGTGGATCATCTATCTTAAAGTGCTGACTTGTTCTTGAAAGCATCAGGTTGGTGATGTAGTGAAAGTCAACCAACAAATCTGATCTATAACTTCAATTAATATTTTCTTACAAGTAGTTGCGTGAATATAAACGGCCTAAAAAATTACCAAACCCTCTAAATAGCAGGTTTATCTTTTCCTTTCTCTCTTTGCCATCTTTTCTAAAAAAAATGAAAAAAAGAAAAAAAAAAAAGACAAGAGAAAAGCTATTGATACAGTAAATAAGGGGTAAAGACATTTAATATGTATTAACTTTCAGAAATGGAAATTTGATAGCCAGAGGCCAATTTCCAAAATCATAAAGAAATACTGCAAAAGTAATTTACTGAAAATACTCAGAATTTAATGCTCCAGAATCAAGAGGCAAAGCATAAGAAGAAGTAAAATCAGACAAAGCTTAGACAGTATTAGGAGGTTATGTTCACTGATTTGTTATAGCATTTCACCACAGTACAGAATGGGGTTTTTAGAGCACAAAGAGTATTAAAAAAACCCAAAAAACCTAATGTCATTTTTCAATTGAACAAATGAAATCTGCACCAATTTCTGGAAACTTTGGTAGAGAAAGAGAAGGACTTTCAAATCAAGGAGTAATAGCAGTATGTATGGATAGTAGGTATGCATTAGGAATTAGCAGTTAATTTAAGAGCAGAACATTCCTGAGTTGATTGAAAGCAAAATAATTCCATTAAGCTTAATATCAGTAAAGCTTTGAGTGCTTATAGCACACAACTGTTTCTCATAAGGGATGCAAAGTTTGGCACTAAGCAAGGCTGCAAGGGTGTGTTACATCTATTATCAGACCTTGGAATTGTTCCATTTTGGGATGATATCACAGGAAGCTGGTTAGGTTGCAGTCCTTTTTGTCAAGATGAACCATTGTTGTGTTACTTTTGTTTACATTTTGTTCCATGTTTTTCCTTCTATTGAATACCTGTCTGTATGCAAATAAACTCATTTTTAAGAGGCAGCATGCATGATGGAATTGCAGTATAAATTAGTATCATCTGGCCTGATTTTTGCAGATTGTACCAATGTTACAAATGAAATTTCCCACCAGCTGTTTCATTTCTGTAATAGATGGCTGCTCTTGTGATGTGCAAACAAAAGTTGAGTCTATGCACAGTTCTTGGTGCTCTAGACAGAACCAAGACATCTTTGGGACACTTTTTTGTGTTACACTAACTTTAATTTTTTTTTATTGAGAGAGTATTCACCATAACGAAAGTTTTACCCACCCTGCCTCATTCAATCCCAATCTGTCTTTAATTCCTGCTTAGATACTATTCTGATTGTCCTATAAATGGTGAAGAGCTATAAACTCACCCCAAATGGTTATGCTTTAAACATTAACTTTTCAAAATTGTGGCTGTATGTTAGGGGATTAACTTTTTGAAGGGCGGTAAGAAGACACACAGTAACATGGTTATTTTTCAGGATAGGAAGGAGACAATTTATTGTAACACTACACTTTTTAAATATGCTTAGCATAAAAACAAAGCACTAGTTTATTGGTTTAGAGAAAGTAACACTTCTTTTCTAGGCTTTTTCACGTATCTAGCAGGTGTTTATCTTGGTTTTTTTTTTTTTTTTATTTT